>WNWK01003527.1:0-44864 GCA_009830355.1 Cherax destructor
CAGATAACATGGGATTTCCCCGGGAATTATCTTTTGTTGACTCATTTTGTGCCAGGAAAAGACTTCCCCCATTAGTGAGGTGAAACACAGTTTATGAATGACAATCCTTTTTTTGGGACAGGTTTTTAAAAAACAGATAGATAAACGGAAAAAATAAGCCCGACCTGACGAGGCCAGGGTACTTAAAGAATGCAAGATGGAACTTGTCAGCCATTAACGAATGTGTTTAATACGTCAACCTAACTGGTGTTGTCCGAGTGGGAAGATACAAGGGTTCCTTTTATTCAAATCGGGGGGATAAGTCCATTCCATCAAATTCCCGTCCAATAAGCCTCACGTCTATGTAGGCAAATTATTAGAATCAATTATATGATATTATTAGAAGTCACCTTGAAGAACAAATTTTTATTAATGAACCAGGGGGGGGTTTTCGAGAGGTCGTTCCCCCTGACAAAACTGATTTTTTTCAAAAAAATTTGGGGTGAAGGAAAAGAATATGATATAGTTTACTTGGATTTCATAAGGTTTCGATAAGTACCTCACAAGAGACTCTTAAGAAAGGTGGCAGCTCAGGGTATAGGAGGAAAAAAGTTCTAATGGATGAGGCATGGCTTACCAATAGAAAACAGAGAGTTTCATTAATGGGGTCAAATCTGAATGGGGATTAGTCACTAGTGGCGTTCCACAAGGATCAGTTTTAGACCCATTGTTGTTCATAATTTACATAAATGACCTTGATGAAGGAATTGCAAGTGACATGAGTAAATTTGCTGATGATACAAAAATAGGCCGTATAATTCATTCTGAGGAGGATACCAGTGTACTCCAGGAGGATTTGGACAAATTAATGTCTTGGTCTGAAAAGTGGCAGATGAAGTTCAATGTGGACAAGTGTAAGGTGCTAGTCGTTGGTAATGAAAATATCCCTCGAATTTATAAACTAGGTGAAGTAGAGCTTGATCATACAGAATGTGAAAAGACTTGGGAGTCATGGTAAGCAGAAATCTAAAGCCAAGACAACAGTGCCTAAGTGTGCGCAATAAGGCTAACAGATTACTAGGATTAATTTCAAGAAGTATAAGCAACAGAAGTCCAAAGTTATTTTACAGCTCTATACATCACTAGTGAGACCTCATTTGGATTATGCAGCTCAGTTTTGGTCTCCTTACTACAGAATGGATATAGATTCGTTGGAGAACATACAAGAAGAATGACTAAAATGATTTACAGTATAAGAAATCTCCCGTATGAAGATAGACTTAGAGCGTTGAATCTCCACTTCTGGAGAGACGTAGAATGAGGGAAGATATCATCGAGGTGTACAAGTGGATGATGGGCAAAACAAAGGAGAATTAATAAAATACTGAGTATATCGAACCAAGTAAGAACCAGAAATAACGGATTTACATTGATAAATTTAGATTTAGAAAGGACATAGGCAAGTACTGGTTTTCGAACAGAGTTGTAGATACGTGGAACAATCTTCCGAGTAGGGTGATAGAGGCTGAACTTGGGTGGCTTTAAAAGAGATTGAACAAATATGTATATGAGTGGAGGGGCTGGGTTTGATTAGTGTCGTGAGTAAATTCTTAGGTAGTGGTTGTTTTGATAAGGACGTGTTATATGGGCCAGTAGGCCATCTGCAGTGTTCCTCCATTCTTATGTTCTTATGTTCTTAGTGTCAGGAATATACCCACAGTCTAAAGCAGGAGTGCTATCACTGAATCGAGACTCAAACAATAAATGGTTAATTGGTCACAACCTGTCGTTGGATTTAGAGAAAACGGAAGCCATTCTGTTGAGCTCAAAGGGTAAACTGAAGAGGGCATATAAATTTAATGTACTGTGTAACAAGGGGATTCGTCTAAATGAAACATCTAGGAATATCCTAGGGGGGTGCCTGCCTGTTCAGGCAGGAGCGTTTAACAGTCTCACTCTTGAATATCAAAATGGTATACAATACCAACAGGTTGGTAAGTAAGACACATAGGCAAATTAGGCATGTTAGTAAAGGAAATCTAAGTGACATTTATTGTGGCAACGTTTCTTCCGGAGCTTTTTCAAGCCGTAACGGCTGAAAAGCTCCTGGGCGAAACGTTGCCACAATAAAATGTCACATTAGCATTTTGTCCTTACTTAACATATTGTCGGTAATTCTACCAATATTATTACAACAGTTAGGCATCTTTATTCCGAAATGTTTCGCCTACACAATAGGCTTCTTCAGTCGAGTTCAGAAAGTAGGCAGGAGCAGTAGAGATGTGAAGACGATGTAATCAGTCCACCAAAAAGACGTAGATTTGAGGGTGTCAGTCCTTTGCCTGGAGAAGAGTTCTGTTCCATGGTGCTGTATGACCCTTGTGGTTTAGCGCTTCTTTTGATTATAATAATAATCTGTTCCATGGTCTGAAACAATGTGAAGATCAAGCGACAGTCAGGTCAACTACACCCACCCGCACCACTCATATATTTATCTAGCCTATTTTTAAAACTACACAACGTTTTAGCCTCTATAACTGTACTCGGGAGTTTGTTCCACTCATCGACAACTCTTTACCAAACCAATGATTTCCTTATCCTTCCTGAATCTGAATTTATCCAACTTAATGCCATTGCTGCGAGTCCTGTCAATACTAGATATTTTTAGCACGATATTTACATCCCCTTTATTTATTCCTGTTTTCCATTTATACACCTCAATCATATCCACCCTAATTCTACGCCTTTCTAGAGAGTGCAGATTCAGGGCCCTCAGTCTATCCTCATAGGGAAGATTTCTGATACATGGGATCAACTTAGTCATCCTCACACACAACCCGCTTTTTATATGTGCGGGTTGTGTGTGTATTGTTCCAGTCACGGTATTGTGCCTTTTTTTGTTATTTATAGTCATCCTCCTTTGTACGTTTTCCAGAGCATTTATATCCATTCTGTAATACGGTGACCAAAACTGTGCAGCATAATCTAGATGAGGCCTAACCAAGGATACTGCTAACCAGAACTCCTAAATCCTTTTCGCAATCAGTAGTATTAAGATCTACATTATTTAGTTTATATGTGGCATAGTTATTGTCCTGTCCAATATTTAGAACTTTGCATTTATCTATATTAAACTGTATCTGCCACTTCTCCGACCACTGCATCAGTCTATTCAAATCTTCCTGGAGTGCTCTAATGTCCTCATTTGAATGAATTGGACGGCCTATTTTGGTGTCATCGGCAAACTTGCTTATGTTGCTATTTATTCCTCATCTATGTCGTTTATGTAGATTGTGAACAACAAGGTGCTCAATACTGACCCCTGTGGTACACCGCTTGTGACACTTCCCACTCTTATTTCTCCCCATTTATGCAAGCTCTCTGCTGCCCTTTGTCAACCATGCCCTCTATCCAGGAAAAATTTCTCCTATTCCGTGCCTTAATTTTCCTCAATAGTCTCTGATGTGGGACTCTATCAAAAGCCTTACTGAAGTCCATATACTAACATCATATTCTAGTAAAAGGACCATTAACTAATGTGACATTTATTGTGGCACGTTTCGTCAGGAGCTTCTCAGTTACAGGTTACATGGACACAGTGGCATTAATACTCAAAGGAGGTGAAATACTAGTGGTGGTCGAGTGCAGGATAAGTAGAGTAGTAATAAAAGGGTGAACAACAATATGCACATGAGTAAAGGTGATAAAACAAATTGGGTAGTATAACACAGGTTAGACAAAATTTATGCTGGAGGGATGAACTAATGACATCACGTGAGCTTGGGAATTAGCAGGAGAGACTAGTGATGGTATGGTTAACTGTTTTCAGTTAACCATAGTCTCCTCCTGCTAATTCAACACAAGCACATCTAGATGGGAACACTCCTACAGGCCTCTAATTTCAACCTCCAGATAAAATATTATGTCTAACCTATTGTTATACTACCCAAGTTTTGTTTTTCCCTTTTACTCATGTGCATATTGATTGTTCTACCCTATGTATTATCTCTACTACTACTTATCACTACTACCTGACCACCACTAGTATTTCACCTACTTTCGAGTAGAGTACATTAAAGCCCACTGTGTCCATGTAACGCTTGTTCGCTGAGCAAAGCTCCTGAGACAAACGTTGCCACAATAAAATGTCACATTAGTTGCATTTTTCCTATTACTCTATTATTTCAGAATTCTACCAATATTATAACATCATATTCATTACCATGATCTACCTCCTCAAATACCTTAGTGAAAAAAAATATTAAATTTGTAAGGCAGGAACGTCCTTTTGTAAAACCGTGCTGAGATTCGTTGACTAATTTATGCTTTTCAAGATGGCTACGAATTGCCTCGGCAATTATTGATTCCATAAATTTTCCCACTTGGAGGTTAGGCTTATTGGTCTATAGTTCGAAGCTAAGAACCTGTCACCTGCTTTGAAAATAGGTATTACATTTGTCATTTTCCACTTATCTGGCACCATGCCAGTTTGCAATGATATGTTGAAAAGATTAGCCATAGGTTTGCTCAGCTCCTCTTTACATTCCTTTAGAACCCTTGCATACAGTTCATCAGGGCCTGGGGATTTTTTAGGTTTTAATTTATCTATTTCTCTAAGGACCATGTCACTTGTGACCCTAATCGTGCATAGTTTACTATCGCCCTGTTCTACATAATTTATTATTTCTGGAATATCGCTAGTATCTTCCTGTGTAAAAACTGAGAGGAAGTAAGTGTTAAAAATTCTACACATTTCCTTATCACTGACGGTGAGCTGACCTGAGTAACTTTTTATGTGGGCCTATCTTGTCCCTAATCTTACTTCTGTATACCTGAAAAAATCCTTTTGGGTTAGCCTTCAATTCTCTCGCAACTTTAACCTCATAGTCTCTTTTTGCTTTTCTTATTCCCTTTTTTATTTATCTCTTTAACTGAATATATTGATTACCTAATTGCCCCTCTCCTCTTTTGATTCGCCTATATATGCCTCTCTTTTGACCAATGAGATGTTTTAATCTATTGTTCATCCATTTAGGATCATTTTTGTTTGATCTGATTTCCCTATTAGGAACATAAGTTGTCTGAGCAGCTAGAAGTATTCTCTGGAAAACGTCATATTGGCAATCACCACCTACCTGACCCACTGTCAGGTCATTCCAGTTCAGCCCACCCAGGTAATTTTTCAGTCCTATGAAATCAGCCAGGCAGAAGTCAGGGACAGAGACTTGATTGCCATTATTAGGGTAATTCCATGATATATTAAAACTGAGTGATTTGTGATCACTTTCCCCAAGCTCATCATTAACCTCAAGATTATTAATTAGCGATTCCCTGCTGGCAAGAACCAAGTCTAGCAGGTTATTTCCTCTAGTTGGTTCTGTCACCAACTCAAGAAAGTCACTTGACTCTAAATTTCCTGTCAAATTGCTCCAATCAATTTGTCTAAAGTTGAAATCTCCCATTAGCACAACATTTCCATATGTAGATGCCTTACGAATTTCATCCCATAGAAGTTTACTGCACTCCCTATCAAGATTTGGGGGCCTGTAAATCACACCCAAGATAAGTTTTACACGGCCTTCAAGAAGCTGTAACCAAACAGATTCAGTGACTGACGCTTCTAATTTTATATCTTGTCTAACACAACAATTTAAATTGTTAAGTAAAAGGACACAAATGCAACTAATGTGACATTTTATTGTGGCAACGTTTCGCTCTCCAGGAGCTTTTTCAAGCCGTTACAAGCGATACATGGACACAGAGGGTATATATATACTCTCAAAGTGAGGTGTAATACTAGTGGTGGTAGAAGTAGTAGTGATATAAGTTGTAGTAGTAGTAGTAATACAATAAGGTAGAACAATCAACTTGCACATGAGTAAACAATTACTTGGGTAGTGTATCGCTTGTAACGGCTTGAAAAAGCTCCTGGAGAGCGAAACGTTGCCACAATAAAATGTCACATTAGTTGCATTTGTGTCCTTTTACTTAACATATTGTCGGTAATTCTACCAATATTAATACAACAATTTAAATTGTCTCTGACATACATCGCTACTCCACCACCCTTCCTGTTGACCCTATCAGTGTGGAATAATTTATAGCCTTGTATGTGACATTCAGAAGGCAACTCTCTATCTTTCAGATTGAGCCAGGTCTCTGTTATAGCAATAATATCTATGTTTCCTGCACTTGCAATTAATCTTAGCTCATCTATCTTATTTCTTACACTCCTGCTATTAGTATAGTAAACCTTTAGGGAGCTAGTCTCTTGTTTCCCTCTGCTGTCTCCCTTTGTTTGCTGACCTGATCCAATGTCTTTATTTCTAACTTTATGATGAGTTTCTTTTATACACTTACTGTTTTCAGCCTTAGTGTTGCAAACTGACTTGTTTTCCCCACACACACCCATACCTATATCCTCTATCAGTTTAAAATCCTAGGCATGTCAGCAATGGCCCTCTCGATCGAGTTGGCAAGTGCTTCCACCCCTGTCCCAGAGAGATGTACCCCATCCCTTGCATACATATCATGTTTGCCATAAAAGTTGTCCCAGTTGTCAATGAATGGGATTGCAAGTTCCTTGCAGTATCTGTCTAGCCAGCAATTTACACCAATTGCCCTACCCAATCAAAATCATCTCTATTTCTGTAATATATCTTCCATTCTATCAAATGAGACCAAGAAACTGTGAATACAACCGTAAAAACCACATGAAAATACACCACAAAGTTGCTGTTTTAATAAAAAAACACAGTCGCAGTTTTAGACAACCATTCATTTCCCACTCCCCTTCGAGGCAAGATGCTACATATAATTGGGACCCCTCCTTTAGACTTAATTAGCTCTATAGCTGACCTGTACTTATCTAGCAGCTCTTCTCTCCTACCCTTCCCAATATCATTTCCACCAGCTTTATTTATATAAAGAATGGTCTTGAGTCGGTACAGACAAGATATTGTTTTAATGTTGGTGGAATTACCCAAAATATGTTAGGTAAAAGGACACAAGTGCAAATAATGTGAAATTTTATTGTGGCAACGTTTCGCTCGCCAGGAGCTTTGTCAAGGCCGTGGCCTGGTGGCTAAAGCTCTCGCTTCACATGGCGAGGGTCTGGGTTCGATTCCCGGTGAGGGTAGAAACATTGGGCGTGTTTCTTTACACCGGTTGTCTATGTTCACCATCAGTAAAATGGGAACCTGGGTGTTAGTCGACTGGTGCGAGTCGCATCCTGGGACAAAATTGACCTAATATGCCCGAAATGCTCAGCATAACAAGGGGCTTTCTATATAGTAGTACGTATGTCATTGATGTCAACTAGGCCTGTATACCTTGTAGTAAATAAAGATATTATTATTATTATTATTATTATTATTATTATTATTATTATTATTATTATTATTATTATTAAACAATACATGGACACAAAGGGAATGTATAGGCTTAGAGTATTATTAGTATTGCAACTACTACACCTCACTCTAAGCCTATATATACCCTCTGTTTCCATGTATTGTTTGTAACGGCTTGACAAAGCTCCTGGAGAGCGAAACGTTGCCACAATAAAATGTCACATTAGTTGCACTTGTGTCCTTTTATCTAACATTATTGATATTCTTTTTAAAAAAAAGCCCCCTGGTTATTCAGAGCATTTAGAACATTAAACAGGAGGAACACTGCAACAGGCCTACTGGCCTATACTAGGCAGGTCTTTCTCAACCCCGAATATGTCAACCAAAATACTCGTCCAACTCATTTTTCAGTGCAGCTAATTCGCTAGTAACATTTGTAGAGGTTATTTATGTGGGTCAAATACGAATGCAGATACTAATCTAAATTTCGGTATTACTGCACAGTACATACAGTAATAAATTTATTTGTTAATTGGGCTTTAAAGAATACCGACTACACGAGTCAAATGCAGAATAATGCGACCATATATTGAGTACGTTTTGCCTACACGGTGGGCTTTATCAAGTCACAAACAGATCTACACGGGTTTAAGCTCGTGTATGTTTGACCGACAGTGGCTCCCGAAGAAGTGTCGATGTACAGGAAATGTACTGTTTACAACCCAATGGCGGGGGTAGCCCTTTAATAATAATAATGAACACCATTTCTACATGTACAAGGTATACAGGCCTAGTTGACATCAGTGACATACTACTATATAAAGCCCCTTGTTATGCAGAGCATTTCGGGCAAATTAGGTCAGTTTTGTCCCCAGGATGCGACCCACACCAGTCTGCTAACACTCAGGTACTTATTTTACTGCTAGGTGAATAGGGACAACAGGTGTCTTAAGGAAACGCGTCTTAATGGTTACACAAGTACCGGGGATCGAACCATGTACCTCAGTGCGTGAGCTGAGTGCACTAGTAATCGAGCAAGGGCACGGTGCTCTTTCAACTTCATTTGAACCATTCCTGGCATTCAGGCCGCAGCCCGAGTGCCAGAATGACTCATAAGATTCTCTGGAGGTAACGACCTGGGTAAGTTCATGTTCATGTGGTTTTGCCAGGATGGGTCGTGGCCCGGGTCTTCTCCATGTGGTGACCCGGCAGTGGCTCCCGAAGGAGTGTCAGAGTTGTACATGTACCGTTTGGAACCCTATAACGGGGGCAACCCTATGACAAAGGCACGATGAGTCTTCTGCAGGTCAAGTGGAGTACCGCTTACAATCCTATGGCGGGGGCAACCCTATGACAGGAACACGGTGAACCGTCTTCGTGTCAAGTGGAGTACCGCTTACAGCCCTATGGCGGGGGAGGGGGGAGACCTATGGCGGGGGCAACCCTATGACAAGGGCGCAGTGAGCCGAAGTGGGGTACTGTTTACAGTCCTCTGGCGGGTGCAGCTCTATGACAAAGGCGCAGTGACTCTTTCAACTCCAACTGAGCCATTCTTGGTACTCAGGCTGCGGCCCGAGTGCCAGAACGCCTCAGGAGATGACCCCTGGGAAAAGAGTACGTGAGTATATATAGGTTGGAGAGTCAGGTGGAGAATGCTGGTCAGTCTCGAATCCAACCTACCCAACATTCTCGCCAGTCCCGTGCAGGTCCATTTCAAATCTAACCTACCCAGCATTCTCCACCTGACTCTCCACCCATGTACTCTTTATCCAGAACCTGTTCTCTTTCGGGATCCAGAGACGGGTCATCGCAGGATTATGGCCGGTGCCAGGACCCCGATCTTGGCGAACATTATACATACATATCCTGATCCAACCATTGATGTGGAATATTATGCTCTTCACCGATATCATACGCGACCTGAGAGATTCAGAAGAAAACAAAGAGACATTCAGAATTATTGTGAAGACCGAGAACATATGCATGATGAGCAAAACAGAGTCCATGCGTTCATTTGCAAATTTACCCGACAACCCAACACGGGTCCCAGAGACAGTGATGTGGGGTCTGACGGCCTCAGCCCGTTGTTGAACATAAAGCTTTCGTTTCGCATAGCGAGGGTCCGGATTCGATTCCCAGCGATGGTAGAAACAACGGTTGTCTATGTTCCCCATCAGTAAAACGGATACCTGGGTGTTAGTCGACTGGTGTGGGTCGCATCCTGGGACAAAACTGACCTAATTTGCCCAAAATGCTCAGCATAACAAGCGGCTATCTATATACATAGTAGTATGTCATTGATGTCAGCTAGGCCTGTATTCCTTGTACATGTACTTGTAGAATTAAAGATATATTATTATTATTAAAATATTTTGCCGTGCAACGGAAAATGTTCAGAACAACTGAATTATATCTATATCTCCTTGGAGATCCTCAGACGGATAGTCTTAGGATTAAGACCCGTGTCAGGACGCAGTTCTTGACGATCAATCAAATCAATTTATCCGGGTAGATCTGTTTGTGACTTGATAAAGTTCACTGTGTAGGATAAACGTAGCCAATAGAAGATCTCATGATACTCCATTTGTTTATTTTTTCCATCATTGTTGTTATGTTTTCCATTATTGTTATTATTAATGTTGTTGTTTATAAATATTTTAGTCTAAAAATGTGTCTTCTTGTCTACGGGAGAATTATGTTGCGTGATGGAGTATGACAGGAAAACTGTGTTGCGTGATGGAATATGACAGGAAAACTGTATTGCGTGATGGAGTATGACAGGAAAACTGTATTGCGTGATGGAGTGACAGGAAAACTGTGTTGCGTGATGGAGTATGACAGGAAAACTGTGTTGCGTGATGGAGTATGACAGGAAAACTGTATTGCGTGATGGAGTGACAGGAAAACTGTGTTGCGTGATGGATTGACAGGAAAACTGTGTTGCGTGATGGAGTGACAGGAAAACTGTGTTGCGTGATGGATTGACAGGAAAACTGTGTTGCGTGATGGAGTATGACAGAAAAACTGTGTTGCGTGATGGAGTGACAGGAAAACTGTGTTGCGTGATGGATTGACAGGAAAACAGTGTTGCGTGATGGATTGACAGGAAAACTGTGTTGCGTGATGGAGTGACAGGAAAACTGTGTTGCGTGATGGATTGACAGGAAAACTGTGTTGCGTGATGGAGTATGACAGGAAAACAGTGTTGCGTGATGGAGTGACAGGAAAACTGTGTTGCGTGATGGATTGACAGGAAAACTGTGTTGCATGATGGAGTATGACAGGAAAACTGTGTTGCATGATGGAGTATGACAGGAAAACTGTGTTGCGTGATGGAGTATGACAGGAAAACTGTATTGCGTGATGGAGTGACAGGAAAACTGTGTTGCGTGATGGAGTAGACAGGAAAACTGTGTTGCGTGATGGAGTGACAGGAAAACTGTGTTGCTGATGGAGTGACAGGAAAACTGTGTTGCGTGATGGAGTGACAGGAAAACTGTGTTGCGTGATGGAGTATGACAGGAAAACTGTGTTGCGTGATGGAGTGACAGGAAAACTGTGTTGTGTGATGGATTGACAGGAAAACTGTATTGCGTGATGGAGTGACAGGAAAACTGTGTTGCGTGATGGAGTGACAGGAAAACTGTGTTGCGTGATGGAGTGACAGGAAAACTGTGTTGCGTGATGGAGTGACAGGAAAACTGTGTTGCGTGATGGAGTGACAGGAAAACTGTGTTGCGTGATGGAGTATGACAGGAAAACTGTGTTGCGTGATGGAGTATGACAGGAAAACTGTGTTGCGTGATGGAGTATGACAGGAAAACTGTGTTGCGTGATGGAGTATGACAGGAAAACTGTGTTGCTGATGGAGTATGACAGGAAAACTGTTTGCGTGATGGAGTATGACAGGAAAACTGTGTTGCGTGATGGAGTATGACAGGAAAACTGTGTTGCGTGATGGAGTGACAGGAAAACTGTGTTGCATGATGGAGTGACAGGAAAACTGTGTTGCTGATGGAGTGACAGGAAAACTGTGTTGCGTGATGGAGTATGACAGGAAAACTGTGTTGCGTGATGGAGTGACAGGAAAACTGTGTTGCGTGATGGAGTATGACAGGAAAACTGTATTGCGTGATGGAGTATGACAGGAAAACTGGTGTGATGGAGTGACAGAAACTGTGCTGATGAGTGACAGGAAAACTGTGTTGCGTGATGGAGTGACAGGAAAACTGTGTTGCGTGATGGATGAGGAAACTGTTTGGTGATGGAGGACAGGAAAACTGTGTTGCGTGATGGAGTATGACAGGAAAACTGTGTTGCGTGATGGAGTGACAGGAAAACTGTGTTGCGTGATGGAGATGACAGGAAAACTGTGTTGCGTGATGGAGATGACAGGAAAACTGTGTTGCGTGATGGAGTGACAGGAAAACTGTGTTGCGTGATGGAGTATGACAGGAAAACTGTGTTGCGTGATTGGAGTATGACAGGAAAACTGTGTTGCGTGATGGAGTATGACAGGAAAACTGTGTTGCGTGATGGAGTATGACAGGAAAACTGTGTTGCGTGATGGAGTATGACAGGAAAACTGTGTTGCGTGATGGAGTATGACAGGAAAACTGTGTTGCGTGATGGAGTATGACAGGAAAACTGTGTTGCGTGATGGAGTATGACAGGAAAACTGTGTTGCGTGATGGAGTATGACAGGAAAACTGTATTGCGTGATGGAGTATGACAGGAAAACTGTGTTGCATGATGGAGTATGACAGGAAAACTGTGTTGCGTGATGGAGTATGACAGGAAAACTGTATTGCGTGATGGAGTGACAGGAAAACTGTGTTGCGTGATGGAGTATGACAGGAAAACTGTGTTGCGTGATGGAGTATGACAGGAAAACTGTGTTGCGTGATGGAGTATGACAGGAAAACTGTGTTGCGTGATGGAGTATGACAGGAAAACTGTGTTGCGTGATGGAGTATGACAGGAAAACTGTGTTGCGTGATGGAGTATGACAGGAAAACTGTGTTGCGTGATGGAGTATGACAGGAAAACTGTGTTGCGTGATGGAGTATGACAGGAAAACTGTGTTGCGTGATGGAGTGACAGGCAGGAAAACTGTGTTGCGTGATGGAGTGACAGGCAGGAAAACTGTGTTGCGTGATGGAGTGACAGGAAAAACCCCGTGTTACGGAGGACACTAAATCCATCCTGCGTGATGCAGTGTGGCAGAGGGGGGGGGGTGGAAACTTCCAAAGTGATGTATGGATAATTATATTTTCCCAACCATACTAAGTATCATATTAATCTTTGTAGCAGCCTAATGAGGCTAACCATGACATTAAAATGAAAACTAACTCGGACATCATTAATGTGACGGAGGTGTCGTGTAAGCCAGGTGTCGTGTAAGCCAGGTGTCGTGTAAGTGTAAGCCAGGTGTCGTGTAAGTGTAAGCCAGGTGTCGTGTAAGTGTAAGCCAGGTGTCGTGTAAGTGTAAGCCAGGTGTCGTGTAAGTGTAAGCCAGGTGTCGTGTAAGTGTAAGCCAGGTCTCGAGAACAATTATTGATTACCTGTACGTCCACTGTTGTCACATTGTCAGGTAAATAACTGGTGCAAGGCATGTGGAAGATGTTATTCGTATTATTAACCAGGAGGATCACAGTCCACCAGGTTAACACAAGGAACGGCATGGTTAACCAACGCAACCCACGATAACCCAAGAAAGCCACTCTGTGTGGTTTGTCGCCACTGGGTTTTTTTTCATGTGCATGTTTGTCAAGGTGAGGCAAGACCTGGGTGAAGGTGAAGCATGTGGTGGAGGCTGGAGCAGTCAGTATAACAGGATGCTACACTGACGCACTGCCTTCTACCCTGACGCACTCGCTTCTACCCTGACGCACTCACTGCTACCCTGACGCACTTGTTCTACACTTAAAACCACTGCAGTAAGTTACTTTTAATCTACAAGTTTTACTCAGTTTTAACTTGCTCGTTTTTCTGTTCGCTGGGAAGCGCCAAATCCGTGGAGGTCACAAGGAACTTAGAGGAATGAGAGGTGGTAAGTAAGTTTATTCAGGTATACGCAAATACAGTTACATAGATTATCATACATAGCAGTATATGTGTAGAGAACCTAGGATAACACAAAAAAATCAGACAAAGTGACTTATTTCCATTGGGGTTCACTGGGGTGGTGATCAAGTCTGATGCATGGAAGGGCAGGGGAGCTCTCATATTCCTTGAATCAAGAGCTTTTCATCGGTGTCAGGAATTGTAATATTATCAGAAATAAAGTTGAATTGAATTGAATTGAATTGAAAAGTGTTAAACATTCATCACGCATGAATAGATAGCTTAATTAAACGAAATAGAGCAAATGTTAGAAATTAGAGCAATATATATATATATATATATATATATATATATATATATATATATATATATATATATATATATATATATATATATATATATATATATATATATATATATATATATATATATATATATATATATATATATATATATATATATATATATATATATATATATATATATATATATATATATATATATATATATATTTATTATGCTGTGAAAGCACTTGCTGTCATGGAGATGAATTTGAACTATACCATCCGTTACACTCTTAATTGTAGTGGTTCATGAGGAATATAATACACCAGGTATGACACTGATATGTGATCCACGTCTTATCAAATACTTAGAGGATTCTAGCAATTGAATAATATTACTTGAGCCATATATAACGATGTTTGCGAGTGTGATGGACCATGTGAGTCAACAGGAGCACTTCATCTTTACATTTACTGTTTGTCTAAAAAATGTTGCTCATGTTGTATTATTTTTTAAGCAGTCTGAAAAAAGTCACAATGATATTTTTTAATTATGTTGGATTTGCATATAAGTGGGATTAGGTAGAGAAAAACCATGATTATTGAGGAGAGATTTATAGAAAAATGTAGTGTCAGCGTCATTAGTTCAACGACCCGTCGCTAGTGGCGCTGTTGTTTGTTGTTGGTGTGTGTGGACCGCGTGTTAGTGCGTGTATTTGTGGAAATTTGTTGATATATTGTAAGTATATGGCGTTGACACCCGTCTCTGATGCATTCAATGCGCCCCAGGCGTTGTCTTTCCTTCTCACCGACAGTGAACTTTGTGTAACTAGACGGATAAGCCAGACAATATTGCGTGTGTCGTCTGCTCTCTTCCATGCTGTCAAGAAAGTTTTGCCTTGCAGGCTTCACTATAAATATATTTGGCACTTGTGGTCATGGAGTCACATGTTTTGGCATGGTTCTTATGATGCTCGTCCCTGTCACGTGTTAGTCTTGCTCTGGGAGGTGTGGAGGCAGGTGTAGTGTGTTACGGGGGGCGGCGGCAATGTGCCGCTTGGCAAAGACTGAAGTAAAATATAAATCAGAAAGAAATGTTTATTTCCTTTGATCATACATAGAAGTTACAGGGGTTTAGAATTATATATAATTTTGGCTACAGTTTTGAAACCTATAATTTAGATAAAATGAAGCACATGCGTGTTCGGTACACAGCCACTCGTTATCCTAGGTAATTTACACTATTGACAGTTGTATTTATGTGTACCTGTACCTAAATAAGCTTGCTTACTTATTAGGAAAAGCATTTCATGTAGACTAGTTCTAAAACTTGCCTACTATCCAGATGTGTGCATTTCTCTGAGTGAGGCATGCAAATTATCCATTTGTGGTGAAGGTTGTCTTAGGGGTGTTATTCCACGATAACCTAATAAAAACAAGTATTGTGGCTTTTTTGTTAGAGACCTACCCTAGGATGAGACCCACAACAGTTGACTAACCCAGGTACATTTTTACTTTTTACTGTTAGGTGATCAGGGAAAGTAAGTATAAGAAGACTTGTGCATATATCTAGTTATACTTGGGTATACCCAAGTGCTGCTTAATTGTCTAATTCATCATCCTGTTGGTTTTTGAACCATTTATCTACATAAGGAGACGTGTCCATATATTTTGCTCTGACCAGGAAATGCACCCTAGTCTTTTTGGTGTTGAACTATGCCCTTTATTATTATTGAGCTACAGGATATTAATGGGGCTTGATTTTCTATGTAATATTCTATGATCTGTGGTGAAAGTACATGAGGGATTAGTGTTTTTGTTTGGGGTGAAGGGCCTCAGAACATGCTAGTCTGGTTTTGCAAGGATTGAGAGTGAAGAGACAAATTGAGGCATTTGCTCTTGAGTTGCCACTTAATTGCTCCTGCTCTTGAGTAAAAGTGTTGGTTAAGTCTGAGTTTAGCTGTAGAGCTCTAATATTATAAAAACAAAAGAATAGAGCATTACAGCAGGTCTACTTGTTGATACAAGGAAGGTCCTTTTCAAAACAAACCCTTTAAAGTTTCTCAGCAAGGTAGTTTATGTTCATTGCTTTAGTTTTTGTTAATGTTATCCTTGTTTTATTGTGTGCATTGTATATACGTATTTTTTATGGCCATAAGTGCTGAATGACCTATGTGGTCAAAGTGCTCAGTAAATGTCACAACTACTACTATGGTACTAATAAGTGTAGTAGTTTGATTACTACTTGGCAGATTGTTTTACTTGTTCATAACAACTCTACTTCCAAACCAGCCTCGAAGTGCAGTGGTTCATGTGCTCGGCTCACAGCACAGAGGACGTGAGGTTGAACCCTACTATGAGGTAGGATGCATAGGCAAGTCTAACATTTGGTTCCTCTTATTACCTAGCAGTAAACATGTACCCGGGATTTAACCAACTATCGTCGGTCGCATCCTAGGGAAGGCCCTAAAAGGATCCCAGTGGACATACACTATACTATTTTGAGTTCTTTCTCAGTTAGGTATCCTTAGCATCCTATTTATATTTTCTTTATACATACCTGTCTTCCATTTATATACTTTAATATCTTCTCATTCTATCCAGTGAAGTCACTCATGCCAGCGAGATTTCCAGGTGACGTTTATAAAGATGTAGTAAGACAAAAACACAAAGCAAGGTCTACACAACAGTTTTTAATGAAATAGATGATTAAACATTCTCCATACTACTTTATCATATTTTGTTTTTTGATCCAGGGAAGTTGTTTAGTATAGGGTTACTTTAAGTATTGTGCATTTATGACGTCATTGATGCAAATAGTAGTCAGGAAATTTTGTGTGCGTTAGAGACAACGTTAGCAAATTAAAATAAACTTCAAAAAGATTAGTGGTTAAAAAAATTGTGTAATTTCTGATTTACCTTCAAGAGGAAGTCAATGGAAAGTGATTCTTTTCTCCACGCCTTGCCAACTCCCCACCGACTTCCAGAAAGGTAGGGAAGTGGAGTCTTAAGGTTTTTTTTTTATGGCATGACGTGGTTACTCAACATTTGCTGTTGTCATTATTCCTTTGTTTAGTTGCCTAGTTGATATTAGTCTGGATTTACTATTTATTTTGCATTGCAAAAATCATTGCAGTATTAGCTGTGGTATGTATTTTGAGTAGTTTCTACCAGTGTTAGTCTTGTAGAGCTTTGATATTTGGTTTTCTTATTGACAACACTTGTAATGTGTAGCCTGTCACTGAAATCATCTAAAGACGTGCTGAAAGTGTATGCATATGCAACTTAGCACTAATATTTCGGTGTATTTTGTAGTTTCTTGGCACGTATAGGAATCTGAGAGTTATGCTTATTTGTTTTTTTATTTAGGTTGATATACCTTTACCTTTGAAGAGTTTCGAGAGTATCTACTCTCTGAGCCCGGCCATGGGCCAGGCTCGTCTGGTGCTAGATGAAGAACCAACCATTGAGGCACTACTTCCCTGTCAAATGAGTGTGATATGGAAATTGTTAATTTTTTCCACTGGCAGGATTACTGGTCTTATATTTGTCTCATGAATGCGTAAAATGATAGGTAAATCTTAAAAACTAATTCCATTCAGTGTACCCATACCTTTACTTTCCTATGTGCTTCTTCATAGTTCTTAATCCTAGTAATATTTTCTTTTCAACCTGAGACTGAGACAGGCAAAAGATGATCCCCAGAACCACAAACAGATGAAAGAACAGATATATACAGGTTCAGAGATAGTCACGTTAGATGATGCTTATAATCATTTTAAATATGCTGTACAAAAATTATATGTATGCTAACGAATCTAGGATATCATTACAATTCCTTAATCCATCCCTTCCCAGAAAAAAATTAATTAGGGATCTTATGTTTTTTATTTCACTTTGACATACCTCACACACATCATATAGACTAGTACATATGTATCACATAACATTACTATCATATAGACTAGTATCTACAGAGGAACCCACATGGAGAATATGAAATAAAAGGCAAGAGGATTTTTTTATAGACATGTAATCTGTATGTATTCCAGTGCATTTGTGACCATTCTGTAATATGGGGATCAGAACTGTACAGCATAATCTAAATGAGGCCTTTCCAAGGATAAATGAAGTTGAATATAACATAAAAATTCTTATTATTTATACTTCCTGATATCAAACCAAGAATTGTCTTGGCTTTAGATTACAGTGGTCCCTCGGTTTTCGTGCATCTCCAAACTCGAACATTTATGTAAGTGTATTTTCGTAAGTGCTGTTGCAAGTGTATTTTTGGGGGTCTGAAATAGACTAACCTACGTGACATTATTTCTTAAGGAAGTAAATTTGTTCGGTAATGGCACTTGAGCAGCATTCTGGAACGAATTTTCGGCGAAAACCGAGGGACCACTGTACTGTCAACCAGAATCCCAAGTTTATTTTAAATTCATATTATGATCTGCATTATTTGGTTTGTAAGTGCCATGGTTATTTTCTTTTCTCAGAATTAGAATTTTCCATTTGTCTGTGACTCATGAAATTGTAGTGACACGATTGCAAACAAATCATGCCATGGGCAGGGATTGAATTCGTGGTGAGTGAGTCGTAAAAATCCAGGCCAGCGTGTAAGATACTGAACCAGCTGGCCAAGTGGCTTACGCGCTTGCCTGGAGTTTTACGACTCACTCGCCACAAGTTCAATCCCTGCCCATGGTATGGTTTCCATTTGTCTACATTATACCTAATCTGCTACTTCAGAAACTATTGCATTAACCTACTTCAGATTTTCCTGTAGCACTTCAGAGTCCTTATCAAAATTTATTTGACAGCCTGTTATAATGTCATCAGGAAACTTGCTAATGTCGCTGTGTACTCTTTCATCTGTATATTGTGACGAACAGGGCCCATTACTGAACCCCCATGGAATACGGCTGGTAATGAGTCCCCACTCTGATTTCCCTCTATTTGTGCAAACTTTGTTACCTGTCTGTCAACAATGCCTCAATCCAGGAGAAAATTTCCTTTACTATTTCATGTGGCACTATTTTCTTCAACAGTCCTATATTAAAGGCCTTACTGAATTCCATGTACACAATATTGTATTCATTATTATGATCTATCACCTCAAATACCTTAGCCAAAAATTTTGTAAATTCTTAAATCAAGAACTTCCCTTTGTAAAACCATGCATAGACTATCACTTTAATATGGCATTACAAAACCTACAGATTTTGCAAGGTTCAAAACAAAATTTTCCTTGCAAAATGCTTTTTTTCAACTTTTGGGATATTTTCCTGTACAATGTGTGTGTGTGTAAAGTATATACGTACTGTTTTTATACATTATGTGTATTCTTGTAGTCCTTAAGTTAGACTGCATGAATGGTATCTATTTGCAGTGTTACAAAACTCCTTAAAAAACCTGCCTTAAAGTTAACATTTGTAATTGTCTTTTTTCAGAGTACGTAGTGCCCATGGGATGGAAGCTTTAGGGCTAGATCTAGGTACAAGTGTAAATTATCTTCAGGTAAGCATTTCACAATTTCTACAGTTTAAAGAATATCCTGCTGTTCATAGGTATACATTTCAGTTGATTCAGTCAGTTGCCAGGAAAGCCTGGCCTTATCAGTATTGTAAGAATAGAAAAGCTCTGGAAATGGAATATAGGTAAGACAAATGAATACAAAAATATGGAGGGCTGACGAAAGGAGATTTGAAGAGGAAATGTAAAGCCTCGATTTAATCAATCTCGGATTTAACAGACAAACTTTGTTGTGTAGACAGTGTTTGAAAGCAGTAGAAAAAAACTGTTGTTTCCAGAATTGATTGTTATTATTATTATAATCCGCTGTGTAAATAGATTTTGGAAACAGTGGAGGAAGTTTGTTGTTTTTTGAATGATTCATTATTGTTACAGTTATGGCAAA
The DNA here is from genome assembly GCA_009830355.1 of Cherax destructor. Taxonomy (NCBI): domain Eukaryota; kingdom Metazoa; phylum Arthropoda; class Malacostraca; order Decapoda; family Parastacidae; genus Cherax; species Cherax destructor. Next base: position 19,605 of record WNWK01003527.1, read on the forward strand.
ACAATTTCATTAGTATTTGGATTTAATGGACAGTCAGCATTAACTTATCTTTCCCTGTTGGTCATCTAAATCAAGGTTTCACTTTAGTAGACTAGAGAAAGATGGAACCAAATTTTTTAAAGTTTGAGAAAAATAAACTAATTGTTACACAAAATTCAAAGAATGTAATAATAATAATAATATAATAATAACTAGAGAAATTGATTGAGTTTATTCTAGTTATATATTATTTCAAATTACAATATGATTATACATACTATTAAAAAGACAATACTAGAGAAATTGGTTGCTTTTAATATTCAAAATGAAGTGGTGCAGGCATCTCAAGTGTGGGAAAACTTTGCTGAATACACTTACAAGTTTTAAAATGATTTCTGGTTTGTTGAAGATTATTTGAAGGGTACAGTGTTCCCTGAGGCTTGTCTGATTACAAAGATATATACAGTGGTCCCTCGGTTTTCGTGCATCTCCAAACTCGAACATTTATGTAAGTGTATTTTCGTAAGTGCTGTTGCAAGTGTATTTTTGGGGGTCTGAAATAGACTAACCTACGTGACATTATTTCTTAAGGAAGTAAATTCGTTCGGTAATGGCACTTGAGCAGCATTCTGGAACGAATTTTCGGCGAAAACCGAGGGACCACTGTACAGTGGACCCCCGGTTAACGGCCATAATTCGTTCCAGAATGCTGTTCAAGTGCCATTACCAAACAAATTTTTTCCCTTAAGGAATAATGTAAATTAGATTAGTCCTTTTAGACCCCAAAAATATACTTACAAAAGCACTTACAAAAATACACTTACATAATTGTTCGAGTTTGGAGCAGTACGTACAGTACGTAAACCGGGGGTCCACTGTATTACACCTGGGATGGATCTGCATTATTTAGAAATTGATGTTAATATGTTAATGGTGTTTTAAGAAAAGAAAAACATTAATACAGTACAAGCTTATTAATATACAGTAATTAACTGTGGTTTATTCTAAAAGACTAGGAATGAGATATCCGAGATAGCATACATGTGTGTAACACACATAATTGGCTATTCTTTTTAATCCTGCGAATAAGATCAGATTGGCTTTTGTGAGCATGTTAGATAGGAATGAGTGGAGGTAAGTGGTGTTTTCATGATTTGACATGCTTTTGGAGGGTGAGCAAGGTGCCATTTGTGAAGAGATAAAGGGAAAACCGGTTAGTTGGACTTGAGCCCTGGAGGTGGGAACTACAGTGCCTGCAGTCTTAAGAAGGGACAGGGATAATGCAGTTCAGAGGGTTATCTGAGCTGTGATATCAGCATGATTCTGGCAAGACAGTGATTAAATGAATTGCCATGAAAAATGTTTTTCGGGTCACCCTACCTTGGTGGTAGATGGCCAATGCATTAAAAAATCAAAGTTGAAAAACTAATTAATACAAAGTTGATAATACAGTATTACCTTACCTTTGATATACCTCTGAAGAATTTTGAGAGTTTCACTACTCTTGGAGCTGAGCCATGGGCCAGGCTCATCTGGTGCTTGCCTGGTAAACCATGCTGTTGCTGCTGGAGGCCTGCTGCCCCACATATCCATCACAGCGTGGTTGATCTGGCACCTGGTGAAGATACTTGTCCAGTTTCCTCTTGAAGGTTTCTACACTTGTTCCAGCCATGTTTCTGATATCTTCTGGTAAGATGTTAAATAGTCTGCAACCCGGATGATGATACATTGTTCCCTTATTGTCCCCATCGCACCCATGCTCCTCACTGGGTTTATTTTGCACTTCTTCCCACATCTCTCATTAAGTAAAAATTATAATATTTCTTAGTTTAAAAGACAAGAACTTTATTTACAAATTGTTTCTAATACAGTTTAAGACAAGAATTTGAGACATGATGTGAAACAGATAATAGCCAGGTTGCATTATATACAGTATACAGTGGACCCTCGGTTTTTGTCGATAATTCTTTCCAGAATGCTGTTCGAGTGCCGTTACTGAACGAATTTGTTCCCATAAGGACGAATGTAAATTAGATTAGTCGTTTCAGACCCCCAAAAATACACTTACAAAAGCACTTACAAATATACACTTACATAATTGTTCGAGTTGGGAGCTGTACGAAAACCGAGGGTCCACTGTATTGTCAATTATGTGGTGATCAGTCATTTAGCCCCTAATATTATCCACCGGTATCTGGCACCTAAACAGAGGAATGAGTTTATATATCTTATTTTATGACTTATAGCTTTCCAGGAAGAGCTATAGGTTTGGGTTAGTACAGCATTTGTATTGAGTCCTGTAGATATAGTGCACAGTAAAATGTATGCTAGGTCTGTATGGTCTGTATGTTCAATAAGTTTAGTGGGTTGTTTGGATCTTAACATGTGAGGTGATTCCTGTGGCTGCCTTTTATTCCATAGCTGTATATTGGCCCCCACTAGTCTTATGAGAGGTGTTGAAATATATGCTTGATTTCTCATTTGGTGACCAAGTATACACTGTATGTGATAAGATTTACACTTGTGGTGCATTATATGTCAATTTTTTGTGCTTTTATCAGCCATTGCTGTCTGTACTGTCATGCTGTTGTATGTAAAAGAGTAAAAATGGCAAAAATCATGAGATAATTAAAAACACAGGTCATATGACTGTACATGTATGCTACCAGAGTGAGTTTGTCTTTATTAACATTGTTTATGGCTATAATAGTGAAAAGAAACAAGAGAAGGGGAACGTATATAACTATAGTCTTCGTGCTGCTTGCCAAAGCTGCAATGAAGTAGTGTGTGTAGTTCAAGAGATGAATGTAGGTTTTACTTGAATTTGCTGTTCAGATTCAATAGGATTAACGTCCGATTTTTGCCTACAAATATTAATGTCTAATTTATCTTGCTTTAATATTTTTTTTTTTTTTGTTGTAGGACTTGACAGTTAGTACTGATGGAAGCAACTTGCTGGACATCATTGATCAAAATGTACCGGGATACCATCGGGTCACAAAGACTGAACCCTTTCAGGATCCCATGGAGGATGAACCGTAAGTTCATACATCAAACTTTTAGTGTGTAGTTTATATTTTACTTGTATGATGGCTTGTTAACAGTAATTATTGGGGAATATCATTTTTTTTAGCAATAAAATTTAAGTCAGTTATGACTAGTAATTGAAACAAAATCATCAGCACGCATTTTCCTGTATAGTTCAGATATACAGTGGATCCCCGGTTATCGGCCATAATTCGTTCCAGAATGCTCTTCGAGTGCTGTTACCGAACGAATTTGTTCCCATAAGGAATAATGTAAATTATATTAGTCTGTTTAGACCCCAAAAATATACTTACAAAAGCACTTACAAAAATACACTTACATAATTGTTTGAGTTGGGAGCAGTATGAAATCCGGGGGTCCACTGTACTTCATCAATACAAGATTGACTGCTTATCTAACTTTTAATAGAAACTTTTGGTTTTAATAGTTTGATTTTTATTTTAGTGTGTGATTTGTAGAGCTTTACACCACCAACTGTATTTTCCATGAATTACCACTGTTGCTTGTTTTGCTCTTCTAGAGTATGTATCCATCGGAGTCAACTTAGGACAACAGGTTGTGGAAGTGGAACCTGTGTCACCTCCACTTTATGTGAGACATCCTCTCTTGACCTCATGCCAAACATCACTGAGGATTTTCAGAAGATGTACAGTGATTGGCAGCAACACCTAGGCTCTCTGCAGGTAATGCACAGAATTCTTTTACAATGATGTACTTTCATCTCTTTGACCTTCGCTGACTAGCTTTGATGTGTGTTTACGCTGTTGGGCAGACATGAGGTAGTCTTAGATTTTAGTTAACATTTTTTGTACCAGTGTTAAGGTTGTTCCTTCTAGAACTGAGGGGTGGCCACATTGAATAGTCCCTATCTTCAGCTGCTGAAATGCATTCGTATCTTAATATGGTTAAAGGAATCTTAGTTAATCAGAAGAAACAGCATATCTTTTATATAATTTTCTTCAAAGATCCAAATGTACTGCTGGGGATATCATTCTGCTTTTAACCTGAAGTAGCATATCAGTAAAGGAGTTCGTATTTATGGGAACAAGCAGTTATAATAATTTAAGAGGATGAGGCTGAAATTTGGTTATGCCATGCATTGGTAAAATTAGTTTCCATTTACAATTAGAATTTTATTGCCAAAAGTTTGGGAGGGTATACCAGGCAGCCTTGTGATGATAACAATCCTTACAGCAAATATTAATTATTAAACATTAAATAAACAAACACCAAATAATGTCCAGACGTATGTAAGAGTGATGCCAAAGTTTCATTCCCCTTTCCACACAAAAATTATCACCTTTAAATGATATGGGATTTTTCTGACTTTAATTGTCTGAAATTCCATGCATAGTCTACATTAATCATATATCAAGACCCTCATCATGGGGGTAAATGAATTTCAGTAACAGGTTTTTGACTTGGGCTTGAGCAGGTAAGTGAACTGACACAAATTATTTCTTGATTCTTTGGAAGACACACCATTTGACTACCCTCTTGTCAGTGTACAAAGAATAAAGTGATAAAACAGGCTTTTGCATGGCATGCACTTAGTACATTACACACAATTTTTTTTTTATCTTTAATAAACTGTGTAGCTCTTCAGGTTTGACAGTATATCTTGAAGACAAATAGAAAAGAATGCATTACTTCTCACCAGTTGAAGGCTCTCACAGTTATTTGGTAATGAACTGAAGACTACAGTGGACCCTCGGTTAACGAATACCCCGGAAATCGTACAATTATGTAAGTATAATATTGTAAGTGCATGTGGAAGTGTATTTTTGGGGGTCTGAAATAGACTAACCTACGTGACATTATTTCTTAAGGCCGTAAATTCGTTCGGTAATGGCACTTGAGCAGGCTTCTGGGATGAAGTTTTTTCGTTAACCGAGGGTCCACTGTATACCAGGGGAACTACAGTACTATACTTGGTAAAATTTAAAAATAAGTGTTCTCAGGAAGAATGCTGATTGGGTGTAAATAAGGTTTAATTTTTATGAGAAGGAATTCTTTAAAATTTGATAACTCTTGAGGAAAACTACTACTCTGTGTTCATTGAAAAATAAAAGTTACAATGGCAGGCGAGATAGATATATCATAATCTACACCTGGAAGATTTTGGAGGGACTGGTCCCTAACCTGCACACACAAATCACTCCCTACGAAAGCAAAAGACTTGGCAGGCGATATAACATACCCCCAGTGAAAAGTAGGGGTGCCCCTGGTACACTAAAAGAAAGCACAATAAGTGTCTAGGGCCCAAGACTGTTTAACAGCCTCCCACCAGCCATAAGGGGAATTACCAATAGACCCCTGGTTGTCTTCAAGAGGGAGCTGGACAGATACCTAAAGTCAGTGCTAGATCAGCCGGGCTGTGGTTCGTACGTTGGACTGCGTGCGGCCAGCAGTAACATCCTCTTTGATCAGGCCCTGATCCATCAGGAGGCCTGGTCATTGACCGGGCCGCGGAGGCATTGATCCTCAGAATGCCCTCCAGGTAGGCATGATTGGAACAACTCGCAAGTCTAGTGCAGTATATAATTGGAAATGAAAGTGACAATTTTTCAGTTCTGAACCATTATTGAGTCATCAGTTGGCAGGAAGTCTTGTGAATACTTGACATTCACATTTGTGTGTGTGTGTGTTAGTTATCATTTTGTCCTAGGCACATGTCGATTAGACACTAGGCCTGTTGTATGTGTGTGTGTGTGTGTGTAAGGAAACACTTCGAAATGTTTCCACCCCACCGGGAATTGAACCCGGGCCCTCCGTGTGTGAAGCGAGAGCTTTAGCCACCGGGGCTAACGTACGTGTATGTGTGTGTGTGTGTGTGTGAGTGCGTGAGAGAGAGAGAGAGAGACTACAGTTCTTCAAAAATTTTCTTTGTCCTGTTGATGGTGTAGTTCTGCCATCACTCTGGTTTGTGATGTAGATATGTTAACACTCCAGCTTTATCACTAGTCCCTTCCAATCTTTCTTGTTGCTCTTAACAACCTTGCTCCATCTGTGATGTATATACAGTGGACCCTTGGTTATCGGCCGTAATCCGTTCCAGAAGGTCGGCCTAAAACTGAAATGGCCGAAAACCGAAATCATATTTCACGTAAGAATTAATGTAAATGCAATTAATCTGTTCCAGACACCCAAAAATATTAAAAAAAAAAATACATTTTTTGAAGATTAATTATAGTTTTACATGCACAAAACAATGAGAACTAAATAAAATAAATACATGAACAATTAAATCAGTGTTACATACCTTTATTGAAGACTCTTGTTGGCTTATGGAAGATAGGGAGGAGGAGAGTTTATTGTTTGGAAGGGGAATCCCCCTCCATAAGGACTTCAGGTATCAAAGCCCTCTCTGGGGTTACTTCCCTTCTTTGTCTTTTACTGCCGCTAGGACCAGCTTGAGAGTCACTGCACACCTGTCGCACAAATAACTGTCCAGAGAGGTCTGTTTCCGGCGTCTCTTTAAGATTTCCCTGAAGTGGGACAAGGTTTTGTCAATGAACATGTTGCAGATATGGCTTGTTTCAGCTTTGTCAGGGTGATATTTCTCAGCAAAAGCTTGCACTCTACTCCACATTGCAAAAATCTCCTTAATCTCTGAAGAAGGCACCTCCTTCCCTCCCTCTTCCTCCTCCTCTGAAGCAAGTTCTTGAGCTGTGGTCTGTTGCTGTTCCAGATGAAGCTCTTGCAGCTCTTCAGTGGTTAGCTCTTCCCTGTGGTCCTCCACCAACTCTTCTACATCCTCACCACTAACCTCCAACCCCATGGACTTCCCCAAAGACACAGTAGATTCCACAACAGGCGTAGGGTCCTCAGGGTCAGCCCCAAACCCTTCAAAATCCCTCTCTTGGACACATTCTGGCCACAATTTTCTCCAAGCAGAGTTCAAAGTCCTGAAAGTCACTCCCTGCCAAGCCTTACCTATATAAGGCTTATGCAATGGAGAATATTGAAGTGATTCCTCCAGAACTCTCTTAGGGTCAAATCAGTGTCCGAGGTCACTTCAAAGCACCTTTGAAACGCTGCTTTGGTGTAGAGTTTTTTGAAGTTAGAAATGACCTGCTGGTCCATGGGCTGGATGAGAGGAGTGGTGTTAGGAGGCAAGAACTTCACTGTTATAAAACGGAAGTCCCTAAACAATTGGTCTTCCAAGTCTGGAGGATGAGCAGGAGCATTGTTCAGTACCAGGAGGCACTTGAGTGACAATTTATGTTCCAGGAGGTATTTTTTCACACTCGGGTCAAACACATCATTGACCCATTCTTTGAAAATTTGCCTTGTGACCCATGTCTTATTATTAGCTTTCCACATCACACACAATTTACTCTTGAAGACATTGTTTTTCTTGAAAACTCTGGGATTTTCAGAGTGATACACCAGTAAAGGCTTCACTTTGAAATCCCCACTAGCGTTACCACAGAACAAAAGAGTAAGCCTGTCTCATTGGCTTGTGTCCTGGCAGTGCCTTTTCCTCCTGCGTAATGTAGGTCCTAGTGATGTATTGGATATCCGAATCCACATCTGCACAATTACATCCGCATCTGCATTTTACTGTAAACAGATATCCGCATCCGAAATCCGCGGAACATCCGCACAATTTCTTACATCCACATTAACATCTGTGGAACATCCGAACAATTTCTTGCATCCGCATCCGCAAAATAGGTAAGACATCCGTATACACATCCGCATGTGCGGATATCTAAATTTTCACATCCCGATACATCCCTAGTAGGTCCTCTTTGGCATTTTCTTCCAAAAGAGGCCTGTTTCATCACAATTGAACACTTGTTGGGGGAGGAATCCTTTAGCCTCTATGTATGTACCCCTTGAATTCCTGCATGAATTTTTCAGCTGCACATTTGTCAGAACTTGCAGCCTCGCCATGCCTTACCACACTGTGTATGCCATTACTCTTCTTAAATCTCTCAAACCAGCCTTTGCTGGCCCTTAATTCACTAACAGCAGCACTTGTTCCAGGCATTTTCTTTACGAGATCCGCATGCAACTGCCTTGCCTTCTCACAAATAATCAATTCCACAACACTGTCTCCTGCTAATTGTTTTTCGGTGATCCACAACAACAATAACTTCTCCATATCTTCCATTATTGGTGATCTTTGTTTCGTTAGTACATTTACTCCTTTCGCAACATTAGCTTCCTTGATTTCTACTTTCTTTGCCAGGATGGAAGTGATTGTTGATTTTTTTTCCCATACATTCTGGCAAGTTCCAGCACCTGCACACCACTCTTATATTTTTCAATAACTTCTTTCTTAAATTCCATCGTGTTTCTCACTTTCTTTACCAAAGGAACTTTACTAGGAACTTTCTTTGGGGCCATGGTTACTTATTTCGCAGTTGCACTTAATCAATAACCATCAAAAACAATGGATTATAGCGAAATGTTTGGATGAATGAGCAGAAGCTTCCTCACACGCCCAGAGACACAGCCACACTGACTCAGGTACGCGTGAGTGGCTGGCGGTGGGTGGGTTGACGCGTCCAATATGGCTGATAAGCGAAATAATGGCCAAGAACCAGAAGAAAATTTCGGCCAAAAAACCAGCCGCTAACCGAGTTGGCCGATAAACGGAACGGCCGATAACCGAGGGTCCACTGTAGATTGAATGCATACAGTAGGGCCCCATTTTACGGCATTTTGCTTATACAGACATATCAAATTATGACCAAAACTTGTTATATGGCTCCCCCTGCACCGGACTCACTAATACAGTCACTGCGCGCCACTCTGTTTGTTTACATCCTCCGTGAGTTCTGTCTCTCCATTATGTATGGAAACTTTCCAAAATTTCAAGTGTTTTAAAGTTATTGTGTATTTTATATATACTCTGATAATTATACTTATGTGTACCTGCACCTAAATAAATTTACACATTGTGCTGGCATGCAGGTACACGTTAAAATCACTTAAGAGTGTGTCATTAGTCTTGAAGATGCTATATTGTTATTAATAATAATAATCGCTATGGGGCACTTTAAAATGTCGTATATTACTTTAATATAGACATTTTCATTAATCCGTGTATGATTTTTTTCAAAATTATATGAGAAACACGCTGCATAACATATAAACCTAATGCATACACCCACAGTAGAATAAATTTGACATAAATATGAGATGTGGTAGCCAGGTCGCTTGTTGGAGTGGCAGCAAGAGTTATGCTTTCTCTAGTCCAATACCGGAGAAAATGTACACTATAGTACTACTGGGGTTAACTGTAGAAAATTATTCCTTTTCTATCCCTTCACTCATAGCTGTTTGTTTATTCTACTGCACTAATGTGAAGACAACTTGTTCACACTGTAAGTGTTTGTAATGTGGACAGGTATTAATATGCGTCTCACCGAGTGACTCCCCTTATGCCCTCTTCTGTTTACAATTCTCAGCATCTCTCTCATTTGTGATGGCATCTAAGGGTAGTTGTTAGAAATGATTATCTCAGTGAACAAGATATTTCGATGGTAATAATAATAATCGCTCTGGACGCTTTAAATTTAAGTCGTATATTTCGTGTAGGTTTGGTAGCTGATATATAGGTTCTACCACACCTGACTTTCTACAATAAATACTCACCTCTCACCCTACATTAAGACTACAAATATTTTAAGGTAAGTAATGAATATACAGTGGACCCTCGCTATTTGAACACTCCAAAACTCACCCTTTTATGTAAGTTTATTATTGTAAGTGCTTTTATAAGTGTATTTTTGGAGGTCTGAAATGGACTAATCTAATTTACATCATTCCTTATGGGAATAAATTCGTTTGGTAACAGCACTTGAACAGCATTCTGGAATGAGGGTGAGTTTTGGAGTGTTCGAATATCGAGGGTCCACTGTACTGTGTATGTATTTTACTTTTTATTGTTTTTTAATGCCTAGTTCTACTGTTAACTTAATATATGTTAATGTAAACTTGTTATCCGACATTTACAGTGGACCCCCGAGGTTCAGTCATAATCCGTTCCAGGAGCTAGACCTTAACTCGAACTGTTCGAAAGTCGAACCCTTTTTCCCCATAAGAAATAATGTAAATACAGTGGACCCCCGAGTAACGTAAGGCCCATATAACGAAAAAATTGTGTAACGTAAGCTTTTTTCGCTTTCATGTAGCGAAAATGGACTCGTGTAGCGAAACGTATTAGACCTGTCCGCCTGCCCGTGCCTGCCCGTGCCTGCCCTGCGCCTGCGCAGGACGCCAGTGAAGCGTTGTTTACCATTGAGAGAACATCACCCAGCGCGCTCTTTCAAACATTCACAATACATTTGGTGTCTTTTTTGGTTGTTTAGTGATTGTCACTGTGAAATAAGTCACCATGGGTCCAAAGAAGCTTCCTAGTGGCACCCCTTTGGTAAAGAGAGTGAGGAACACCATCGAACTGAAGAAAGATTGTAGAAAAATATGAGAGTGGCATACGTCTGAGTGAGCTTGCCAGGATGTACAAGAAAACCCCATCTACTATCGGCACTATCCTGGCAAAGAGAAATGAGATCAAGGAAGCTAATGTTGCAAAAGGGGTTGATATGTTAACAAAAAATAGATCGAAAACAGTGGATGAGGTTGAGAAGTTGTTGATGGTGTGGATCAATGAAAAACAGATAGCGGGTGATAGTATTTCCACGGCGATAATTTGTGAAAAGGCAAGGAAGTTGCACGCAGATCTTGTCAAGACAATGCCTGCAACCAGTGGTGAGGCGAGTGATTTTAAAGCCAGCAAAGGCTGGTTTGAGAGGTTTAAGAAACGTAGTGGCATACACAGTGTTGTGAGGCATGGTGAGGAAGCCAGCTCAGACCAACGTGCAGCTGAAAAATTTGTGCAGGAATTCCAGGGGTTCGCAGACACTGAAAAATTCGAACCCCAACAAGTGTTTAATTGTGATGAAACAGGCCTGTTTTGGAAGAAACTGCCCAACAGGACCTTCATTACTCAGGAGGAAAAGGCACAGCCAGGACACAAGCCTATGAAAGACAGGCTAACTCTTATGATGTGTGCCAATGCCAGTGGTGATTTTAAAGTGAAGCCTTTACTGGTGTATCACTCAGAAAATCCCAGAGCCTTCAAGAAACACAATGTTAACAAGAATAAATTGTGTGTGCATTGGAAGGCTAACACCAAGGCATGGGTCACTACAGACATTTTCAAGGAATGGTTGACTGGAGTGTTTGGTCCTAGTGTGAAAAAATACCTGAAGGAAAAGAAATTGGGACTCAAGTGCCTCCTGTTACTGGACAATGCTCCTCATCCTCACAACTTGGAAGAGTTGTTGTCTGAGGAGTTCAATTTCATCAGAGTGAAGTTCTTGCCTCCTAACACCACTCCTCTCATCCAGCCCATGGACCAGCAGGTCATTGCAAACTTCAAGAAACTGTACACCAAAGCAGTGTTTCAGAAGTGCTTTGATGTGACCTCAGACACTCAATTGACCCTAAGAGAGTTCTGGAAAGAACACTTCAATATCGTGCATTCCATAGGCTTTATAGGTAAGGCTTGGGAGGGAGTGACTTCCAGGACTTTGAACTCTGCTTGGAGACCACTGTGGCAGGATTGTGTTGAAAAGAGGGATTTTGAAGGATTTGAGGCTGACCCTGACGACCCTGTGCCTGTTGTGGAAGATGTGGAAGATATTGTGGCATTGGGGAACAGCCTGGAGTTGGAGGTGAGTGGTGAGGATGTGGAAGAGTTGGTGGAGGAGCACAACTGAAGAACTGCAAGAGCTTCATCTGGAACAGCAACAGACCACAGCTGAGGTTATTACTTCACATGAGGAGGAAGAGAGAGAGAAGGAGGTGCCTTCAGAGATTAAGGAAATGTGTTCTATGTGGAGTAGGTTGCAGACATTTGTTGAAAAACACCACCCTGAGCAAGCTGAAATGAGCCATCTGTGCAACCACTTCAGTGACAGAGCCATGGTGTACTTCAGGCAAGTATTAAAGAGTCGCCAGAAACAGAGGACTGTGGACAGTTATTTCACCAGGCAGGGATCCAGTGACTCTCAAGCTGGTCCTAGTGGGATTAAAAGACCAAGAAGGGAAGTAACCCCAGAGAGGAACTTGTTACCTGAAGACCTTTTGGAGGGGGATTCCCCTTCCAACCACTAATACCCTGCCCCTGTCATCCTCCCTATCTTCCAGATGCCTGCAACTCTTCAATAAAGGTAAGTAAATGTATATATATATATTATTTTTTATTATTTAGTATGTGAATATTTTTGGGTGGAACGGATTAATTGTATTTACATTATTTCTTATGGGAAATAAGGTTTCGAATTACAAAAGTTTCGTGTTGAGAAATAGCTCCTGGAACGGATTAATTACATTAGTCGAGGGACCACTGTACTACAATTAATCTGTTTCCTCCCAAAAATATTCACCAAAAATTCATTTTTTTTAAAGAATAAATACTATAGTTTTACATACAGAAAACAATGAGAAATAAATATAAAGCACTAATTATAATGGACAAATGAACAGTTAAATCAGTTTTACCTTTATTGAAGACTCTTGTTGGCATATGAGAGAGTCGGAAGAGTTTGTTTGGAGGCAGGACAAGATAGTCCTTCAATATGACAATAATATCAACTCTACAGCTTATTTATCTAGCAAAATTCATCTAATATGACTTAATAAACAATATTAATAACATAGAAACATGATATAAACTCTAGAATGAATAAAACATATCATTACGAATGTAAGGACTGGTGGTAGTGTGTTGTTGTTGTTAGGTTTATAAGGGCCACTGACCATAAGCCATGGTGGGTGGCAGCAGCAGGCCATCACCACTATTCACACAAACAATGAACATAATTTATAAATAAGAAACAGTCACACTTATATAAATAAGAAATATTTACACTTACCTTGGAGGAGATTGTGGCAGAGGGCAGCGTTCTTGTCAGTGCCCCTATATTCCTCAAACAACAATATAGGAGTTAAGTTTCGTGTCGTCATTTTCTGTCGCTTAATCACTTAACTTACTTGCTACATGGTGACTTATTTCACAGTGACAATCACTAAACCAGCAATAAACACAATAAATTTATTGTGAAATGTTTGAATGAGTGCGCTGGATAATGTTCTCTCAATGGTAAACAACGCTAGACTGGCTCATGATGCCTGCACGGCGAGGTGCGCAAGCGCAGGCAGGCGGACAGGTCTGGTACCCGGACCGATAGTCGGGGGAATGACCGGTTGGCAGGGGAAAATTGGACCGAAAAAAGCCATCGAAACTCGAATTGACCGATACTCAGAGGGGTGTAAAGCACCCCTCTGGCAAGACAGTGATGGAATGAATGATGATGAAAGTTTTTCTTTTTCGGGCCACCCTGCCTTGGTGGGAATCGGCCGATGTGTTAATAAAAAAAAATTAATAAAAAAAGTGGAAAAAATGGCATTCCACTTTACGGCAGTAACCTGGAACCTAACCTGCCGAATAAGTGGGGCCCTACTTCCTACTTATTTCCCCTTGATGTTTGTGTTTAATAATTTTTCCTTTTCCTTTCTTTGTTTACTCCATGTTAATGCATATTTTCACATATCCATAATTTTTCCTACTATGTATAAGATGTTAAGGTAAATGATAAGTAAGACACATGTGCAATACAGCCTCTCCTCACTTAACAGCAGAGTTCAGTTCCTAAGACTTATGTCGGTAAACGATTTCGTCGGTAGGTGAGGAGCATATTATAATGGTAGTGGGTTTGTGTCAACCATCTTTGATATTGTTTTAATGTTACCTTTGCATCATTTATAGCATTTTTGCATATTTTTAAATGTTTATACAGTAGTGTACTGTATATTGGTCATAGACTGGGCCGCGGGGACTTCGATCCCCGGAATGCCCTCCAGGTAGATAAACAGAATAGAGGAAATCAGCTCTAATATACATTATTTAGGTATGCATACTGGTCAGAGAGCTCATTGTAAGTCTGAATCGTCGGTAAACGAGTACATCACTAAGTGAGGAAAGACTGTACTAGGAATCTTCATTGATGTAAAGTTTTGCCTGTGCAGCAGACTTCTTCAGTTTAATACAGAGATGAATCCTGGAGACATCAGTGTAGTGGCCCCCGCTCACATGTGACCTCATCTCCAGGCTGTTATACCCCACCTTCCTGTAATTAAGTCTCTGGTCTATTGCATTTTCTTTAGGCTAAGAGACTGGTCATCTTGCACCTAGAGTGATGAACTGATTACATCAGACTTCCTCTCCACATCATATTCTTCATATTCCACTAATGCTAATGTTTCCAGGAGTGTGATTCATCTCTGTTCAACTGATAAAGCAAAGCCTGCAACATTGACAAAACATTTCATCAAGAAAGGTTTCTAGTGTTGCACATGCCTTATCAACTTGTCAGGTATTATATACCATTTATTACATATTAAAATAAAAACTTGTTTTCTCTTTCTCTATTCTTTCCAAGTCTCTGATTCCTAATTTCTCAGATTTTTTCATGGCTATCCATAACTATAAACTCAGCACTCTTGCATACAAAAGAAGACTTCTCATAAAACCCACTTCTCTAGCAAAGACACCTCTTTGCCTCCCTTATTTATTAAATTTATTGAATCTTAATAGGATTGTTTGCCTTCTGAATACGTATTAGACTTGCTTTTCTTCATACTAATACACTTGAAAACAATCCAGTACATTATACTATTTGTCACTGATGCTTTGGGCATTTAATCATATTTCTTGTCCCTGTTACCCAGTCCAATACATTGGTGACATTTGCTTCCTCTCCATCAAACTTAGAAAATAAAGAGTGTTGTCCTTTCTGATGTTAATAGTACTGCTCTTTTCTACTTTACTGGGTATTATAGACATTATGAAACCAGATCCTTTTCTAAAATAATTTTGCTTATGTAGCCTTCACATAGGCTTTTTTTTTAATTTGACGAAATATACATCCCTAACATGAATCTTTGCCACATACCGTATAGTATTTCTGTATGTACTTGCCTCTCTAAGTACACTGTTAAATACTCTAATCTGTAGAACACATTTGATTAGATTTGATCATTGCCCACTTCTCTGTATCCTACTACCTTGACCTTATGGTTTTCACCTTTTTTCTGCTCATGACTCGATATTGATCCAAGACAAACCAAAACGTCATTCGTTTTTTATTTCATATTTGTGGACGTGTGAACTATACTCATTATAATGATTTGGAGTATAACTTTCTTCTGAGATATCCTTTAACCTTCTTAGCAAAGGTTTTTTTAAAACAAATTAAGAATAATGAAACATGATGTAAAACACCTTCTAATATAGATCACCTGATTAGGTTTAAAAAATAGTTTTAGCTGGGTTGCAAATATCCAGCCATAGAGGGAAAAGATGCATCTTACTTCACTTGGTGGCTGATAGGTACTAGAGCCCATGAATGGGTGGACTTGCCAAGAAAAAAAAAACTTGTACTGGGATTAGGAAACCACCACCTTGTTGGAGTCCCTCTGTATTAAAAGAGCCACTCGTTTGCACAGTGTTACTTGTAGATCGGTGATAGAGCACTCAGATTTTTTAGGAGTGAGTAACAGGGAAAATTGAAAAATTATGGAAAAAAATGTTTTCTTACCAAAAAATAGTGCATAATTCTGGCAACATGTTGATGCAATTGGCTTGTTTCTATCATATTTCTGAGTATGTTTTTACCAAAATGTTATTTTTTTGTTCTTGCTTTTAGCAAGAGGACATGTTGACAATTAGTCAGGTTTTTTTTTTTTTACCCCAAAAATTTCAATTTTTATGATTGTTTCACTTGAAATACACTACATGGCAACTTCTGTTAGGATTAGGGTGGAAGAGCTCACTTGGGTACTGGCTCAGTAGCCTTGGGGCTTCCAATAAGGACGGAGAAGTATAGTGCTCCGAGATTTAGTGCGCCATTACCCAAGATTTTTAAACAAACATAATTATCTATAACTTAGGAATAAGTTATTGACATTATTATCCCTCTCATGCAAAGAGTATTTATAAGAGCATTGTGATTCTTTCATAGGTTATTGAAGAATGATGGTTCTATTGAATTACATGGGTGGTTTGCGATGTTTTACTGTTTTGTTTTTAGTGAATTATTTTCTCCCATAAAATTCCTTAAAAAAAAAACACATTTCAACATTTTGTATAATGCAATCTATTGACATTTCGCTCAGAAGTCCCTGTAATTAGAATACCTAACTCTTCGTCTTTCACTTAATTACAACAAGAACATTGTAATGTCTTACCAATTTTGTAGGAGAGGGATTGCCTTAAGCCCTATCAAATAGGGCACTAATTTTTTTTTATATATAACTGTAAGGCAAAACGTCACTAAAAACACAGTATCTAGGTTTCAAATGGTGCTTAATTCACAGACAAATTCCCATTGAAATTTTAGCAAAATAAAAAAAAAACAATAAAAAAATCTTGCCCGATCCTTAAGTATTACAAGTTGCCTCTTGGAGGATGGTGTAAAATAGATGAGCCCTGGCTTTGAAATAAGCCTAGTTAGGAATACAGCTCTTAACCTGTAAAGTGAACCGTGAAAAGAATTTAGCCATTGTTCTTAAGTATAAACTACTAGATGTACTATTTCACAGAGACACAAACAAACTGAAGCCCAAGTGTCCCCAGCCGGCGGGTTGACGTGTCCAATACGGCCGCTAACCGGAATAACGGCCGCTAACCGGAATAACGGCCGCTAACCGGGAGCCATAAAACCGGCCACTAACCGAGTTGGCCGCTAACTGAGGGTCCACTGTATAGTGGTACCCCGAGTTTCGACCACCTCCCAACTTGAACAATTATGTAAGTGTGTTATTGTAAGTGCTTTTGTAAGTGTATTTTTGGGGGTCTGAAACGGACTAATCTAATATACATTATTCCTTATGGGAACAAATTCGTTCGGTAACGCCACTTGAACAGCCTTCTGGATCGAATTATGGCCGAAACTTGGGGTACCACTGTAGTATTTGTAAGATTAAAGCAAAGTGTATCTAATGGCCCTCTTAAGATTCACTAAAGCTCTCGCTGAATTAAAGACAAAGACCTACAGTGCTTGCAACTCTAATGCAGTTGTTATGAATAAAAGATAAGTCATGTTTTACACGATCACAAGACCAAAAGAAAAGTGACAATCATGCCAGAGTGCAAAACATTTAAAAGTCTACTGAGTCATTCATATGAGAGGAAGATACCACCTCTCTGGATGGTGACTTGCTACCAATCAGATTACGTTATTTTTAATATTCTTGTAAGAATTTAACCTTTTTATTTTGAAGTATTTTTTGAACTTGATTATTTTAAAGTTTATTTTTTTTTAAATTATGTTATTTTCATGCCTCTACTCCAGTGAGTACACATTTAAGACTTAAAAGTGCTCCCACTAATTTAAATGCTTTACTGGCTTTACAGTCCACATAGAGCCAGTAAAGCATTTAAATTACTGGGAACACCATAAAGAATTAAATATGTACTCATTGGAGTAGAGGAGAGGGAGATACTTGATAATATATACCCGGAAATTACTTGAGGGCCTGGTTCCAAACATACTGAAGTGAGAGATATGGGAAGAAGTGCAAAATAAATCCATTGAAAAACAGGGGTGCAGTGGGCACAATAAGGGAACACTGTATCAACATCTGTGGCCCTGGATTATTCAACATCTTACCAGAGGATATCAGAAACACTGCTTCGAACATGGGTAGAAATCTTTAAGTGGTACCTCTACTTACGAGCAGCTCCCAACTCGAACAATTATGTAAATGTATTTTTGTAGGTGCTTTTGTAAGTGTATTTTTGGGGGTCTGAAATGGATTAATCTAATTTTCATTATTTCTTCTGGGAAAAAAATTCCTTTGGTATCGGCACTTAAATAGCCGTCTGGAACGAATTAAGCTCGTAACTCGAGGTACCACTGTATCTTCACCAGGTGCTAGATCAATGAAGCTGTGATGGATATGTGGGGCAGCAGCAACAGCCTGGTTGACCAGGCTAGCACCAGATGAACCTGACCCATGGCTGGGCTCTGGGAGTAGAAAGACTCTCGAAACTCATCAAAGGTAAAGGTATGCCAGTTAATATATTAAATTTGATCCTGTTGACATTTTCAACTCAGATATGGAAAACTTGAGGAAATTAAAACTGTATCAGAGTATACAACAAATTCTAACTGTACAATAGAGCAAAAAAGTATTGTGAAGGATCTGGGAGTGATAATGTCAGAGGATCTCGCCGTCAAGGACCACAACAATGTATCTACCGCATCTGCTAGGAAAATGATAGGATGGACAATGAGAACCTTCAAAACTAGGGACGCCAAGCCCATGATGATTCTCTTCAAATCGCTTGTTCTCTCTAGGCTGGAATACTGCTGTACACTAACTGCCCCCTTCAAGGCAGACGAAATTGCTGACCTGGAGAGTGTCCAAAGAACTTTCATGGCACACATAAGTATGATAAGGCACCTAAATTACTGGGAATGGTTGAAGGCCCTTGATTATTTATTCCCTGGAATGCAGGTGAGAGAGATAAATGATAATATACACTTGGAAAATCCTAGAGGGATTAGTACCAAACTTGCACACAAAAATCACTCCCTATGAAAGCGAAAGACTCGGCAGGAGATGCAACATTTCCCCAACACAATAAGTGTCCTGGGCCCAAGACTGTTCAACTGTCTCCCAGCATACATAAGGGGGATTACCAGTAGACCCCTAGCTGTCTTCAAGAAGGCACCTAAAGTCAGTACCTGACCAGCCAGCCGGGCTATAGTTCGTACGTCAGTTTGCGTGCGGCCAGCAGTAACAGCCTGGTTGATCAGACCCTGATCCACCACGAGGCCTGGTCTCAGACAGAGCCGCGGGTGCGTTGACCCCCGAAACCCTCTCCAGGTATACTCCAGGTATTTGCAGTGCCTCTTGTGGGTGCTCTTCAATCTACATTCTCAGGGGAGTCACGTGCCATCATTGATTTATACCAGGGCTAAGTCGGTTTTGATGTGTCTTTTGTGAAGCACACAAGGTGGTGGTGGCGGCCATTTGGTTGGTGGGCGTGCGTGCCTAAGTGTCCTTGCGTCTCGTGCGTAAGTGTCCTTGCGTCTCGTGCGTAAGTGTCCTTGCGTCTCGTGCGTAAGTGTCCTTGCGTCTCGTGCGTAAGTGTCCTTGCGTCTCGTGCGTAAGTGTCCTTGCGTCTCGTGCGTAAGTGTCCTTGCGTCTCGTGCGTAAGTGTCCTTGCGTCTCGTGCGTAAGTGTCCTTGCGTCTCGTGCGTAAGTGTCCTTGCGTCTCGTGCGTAAGTGTCCTTGCGTCTCGTGCGTAAGTGTCCTTGCGTCTCGTGCGTAAGTGTCCTTGCGTCTCGTGCGTGTGCGCGTTTGTGAACTAGGTGGTGGGGGTCTGCTAATTTTTATGGTATTGCAAAAATTTTGGTATCTTCCCATCACTGACGTTAAACATTTTGTAACAATGGAAGCTGGGCTGCGCTCGTAGTATCATATTGTCAGTAATTTTTTAATGATGTAATTAAAAAATCTAATGGATGTAGCATTTACTATCTCATTTATTCCATTGGTCTATCACTGTGGAAAAAAAAATATGTATCCCTTCGGCTCCTTATTTTTTCTCAATTTACATCTGTGGTCTCTTGTTATCCCCGTTGCCAGTACTACTATAAAATAGTGTTAGAGTGCTTGCGTGTATGCCAAACGATCCTCCTCTGCCCTTCCATCTCACTGGCTAGTGTCGTATGAATACGTGCTGCTGCTGTTGTTTTTAAAGGTCTCTGTTTGGTTCTATAATTGGCGCTGGAATCAGCAACCCTTATTTACCGCTGACCCCAAGTTGAATAGAGCTTGGTGCCGTGTAAATATTTTTTGTTGTGTTGTCTAGCGTTGCTGAGGTCTGAGTGTTGACTGGGCTCACAGTCGTTTTCTCTCAGTGGGCATTGATCATTTTTGGCCCACTACCAGATAGCAAGTTGGCCGGTGGTTGGTGGTTTGCATCTAGTGTACTCCCGTTTCTCCGGTGGGTTTCCTGGTTAGTGTGTGCGTGTATGGCAGAGCAGCTGGCGCCAGAGACTTGTTTAATAGTGCTTTCCTAAGGAAGTAGCTGATTCCTTGTTAATTGTGCAGTCCTATGTACTTTTCAGTCACACCAAAACAGACGGGTGACTAACACTCACACATTATATAACACACCTACGTATATTAATAAGACACAATATGCGGTTATAGCATTTTACTGAGATGATGTTTCGCTCACCAGGGACTTTTCACCTACCGCTCATGATTACAGGTTCAGGGTAAGACAAATAAGGTAATTCAAAGACACACAACAGAGCAAACCTTTATTAAGACAGCGTTTCGCTCAGTGATTTTTTAAAGTGAAAAATCTCACCTTAGTGAGAGACGCCGAATAAAGGCTTGTTCCGAAACAAGTATCTTTGTATCATTCGTTATAACCACAGTCTGCAGCCCACCACTCGACGTTGTGGTGTCTCCCAAGGATCAGTAATTGGACTCCTTCAGTTCCCGATACACAGCATAAACTTCCTGCACATACACTGAGCCTTACATATTATTACTGTTGACGTGAAACTAATGAAAACGATAACCAAGAGGTGTTTGAAGATGACGTGAAACACGTTGCAAACGTAATGAGGCAATATTACTGATTGCGAAAAGGATTTAGGAGTTCTGGTTAGCAGTAATCTAAAACCAAGACAGCAGTGCATAAGTGTTCGCAATAAAGCGAACAGAATCCTTGGCTTCATATCAAGAAGCATAAATAATAGGAGTCCTCAGGTTGTTCTTCAACTCTATATATCCTTGGTTAGGCCTCATCTAGATTATGCTGCACAGTTTTGGTCACCGTATTACAGAATGGATATAAATGCTCTGGAAAACGTACAAAGGAGGATGACTAAGTTGATCCCATGTATCAGAAATCTTCCCTATGAGGATAGACTGAGGGCCCTGAATCTGCACTCTCTAGAAAGGCGTAGAATTAGGGTTGATATGATTGAGGTGTATAAATGGAAAACAGGAATAAATAAAGGGGATGTAAATAGCGTGCTAAAAATATCTAGTATTGACAGGACATGCAGCAATGGCTTTAAGTTGGATAAATTCAGATTCAGGAAGGATATAGGAAAACATTGGTTTGGTAATAGAGTTGTCGATGAGTGTAACAAACTCCCGATTACAGTTATAGAGGCTAAAACGTTGTGTAGTTTTAAAAATAGGCTAGATAAATATATGAGTGGGTGCGGGTGGGTGTGAGTTGGTCCTGACTAGCTTGTGCTACTAGGTCAGATGCCGTGCTCCTTAAGTGAATGTAACCTGACCTGGCTGGGTCGGGGCATTGGCTTAAGCCGGTGGGAGACTTGGACCTGCCTCGCATGGGCCAGTAGGCCTGCTGCAGTGTTCCTTCTTTCTTATGTTCTTATATACTGAATCCATCCTGATGAGTTCAAGTGGAAGCGAGTGTAGAAAGGAGCGAGGAGACCGGATACCGTGGAAAAAGACACTTATGTACAGGACATTTATTAAAGGAAAACTTAATGGTATAGTGATACGGTGGAAAAATAAACACAAGCTTATGTGTTTATTTTTCCATTGTGTCGGTATTATATACCATTTATTTCCATGGTATAGTGATACCTTGTCGGTATCACTATACCATTTCTCAGACCGGATACTGAATACAGCCTAGGAGAGGCAATGCAGTTAACATGCAGTGAAAAAGGTCAGTATCACACCGATTATAGCACCGTAAATATATACAAATTGTAATCCGTTACCGGCATATAAAATTAGCCATTTTGAAGCATTCATCAAACCATTTTAAGAGACTAGAAGAGAAAGGTTCGCGGCGGGAATGTTAAAAATAAATTATGACGAAAGACTTTGGAACTCATTCTAAGAACCTAAACGAAGAGGACCGGGGGATGGGGATGATATGTAGGACATGACATAAAATGCGCAGTTTTTAGACATATGTTAAGGATATGTCTAAGAAGGGGTCCCAAGATATGCAGATAAGTCGCAGGATAATTGGAATGACTAGATTAAAAGTAAGTGAAGACAAACACCATAAACAGTCTCAAGGATAGGTATGATTGGGCCCTTAGAGACCAGTAATTGGTAAAGTCGGTCAGTATTAGAGAGGATGGATTAGGAGCTATGAATAATCTTGAAAACTACTACATGATTTCACAATCGCCTCGCAAACGCTCGAAACACTTTCTATAAATAAAGAATTGCATGTAATAATATTTGTAGAATTACCGACAATATGTTAAGTAAAAGGACACAAATGCAACTAATGTGACATTTTATTGTGGCAACGTTTCGCTCTCCAGGAGCTTTGTCAAGCCGTTACAAACAATACATTGACACACACGGTATATATAGGCTCAGAGTGAGGTGTATAGTTTGTAACGGCTTGACAAAACTCCTGGAGAGCGAAACGTTGCCACAATAAAATGTCACATTAGTTGCATTTGTCCTTTTACTTAACATATTGTCGGTAATTCTACAAATATTAATACAGTTTAATATTTATAGAATCTGTGTTCCTTGTGAACCCGACATAACTTATAACGTGGTTCAGTACTAGCGCCTTTGACTTTCAACGGAAGAACCTGGGTTCGATTCTGAGGCGGGTGGAAATGTTCAGCATGCTACCTTGCACCTGTTCACCTAGTTGTAAGAACATAAGAAAGGAGGAGCACTGCAGCAGACCCGCTGATTCATAGTAGGCAAGGCCAACTCACACCCACTCATGTACTTGTAAGAACATAAAAAAGGAGGAACACTGCAGCAGGCCTGTTGGCCCATACTAGGCAGGTCCTGCCCAACCCAATTTACAATGGTACCCAAGCAATAAGCTCTGAAAATTCAATTTACCCATGTGCAAGTCCCACTCAAATCCAACCCCTCTCATTCATGTATTTGTCCAACCTAAATTTGAAACTAACCCTACTAGGCAGACTGTTCCACTCATCAACTACCCTATTTCCAATCTATTATTGCGGGTTCTCTCTTGGAGAGATATCCTCAAGACTTCATTTATATCCCCTTTGTTAATACCCATCTTCCACTTATACACTTCGATCATGTCTCCCCTCATTCTTCGTCTTACAAGTGAATGTAATCTAAGGGACTTAAATCTTTCTTCATACGGAAGATTTCTGATGCTATGAATTAACTTTGTCATTCTACGCTGAATGTTTTCTAACGAATTTATATCCATTCTGTAAAATGGAGACCAGAACTGAGCCGCGTAATCTAAGTGAGGCCTTACTAATGATGTATAAAGCTGTAGTATAACCGCTGGACTTCTGTTGCTTGGAAATAAATGGTATAAAATACCGACACAATGGAAAAATAAACACATAAGCAAAAGGACACAAATGCAACTAATGTGACATTTTATTGTGGCAACGTTTCGCTCTCCAGGAGCTTTGTCAAGCCGTTACAAACAATACATGGACACAGTGGGCTATTATATACTCTCAAAGTGAGGTGAAATACTAGTGGTGGTCGAGGTAGTAGTGATAAGTAGTAGTAGTAGTAGTAGTAGTAATACAATAAGGTAGAACAATCAATATGCACATGAGTAAAAGGTGATAAAACAAATACTTGGGTAGTATAACAATAGGTTAGACAAATATTTTATGCTGGAGGTTGAAATATAGAAGGCCTGTAGGAGTGTTCCACATCTACGATGTGCTTGTGTTGAATTAGCAGGAGAGACTATGTGATGGTATGGTTAACTGTTTTCAGGAGGATTCTTGCTAAGACTTCAGAGATGGTGAAGCTGCCTTTGTTTTGTTTAATTGTGTTAGAAACAGAGATAAGTGCTGATTCAAGGCATTTGCGTCTACGGAAATTAGTTTCTTTGATTACTAGTCGGGCGTCTTTGAATTTCATGAGATGATTGTTGGAATTTCGGTGTTGTACGCAGGCTTAGCAAGAATCCTCCTGAAAACAGTTAACCATACCATCACATAGTCTCTCCTGCTAATTCAACACAAGCACATCGTAGATGTGGAACACTCCTACAGGCCTTCTATATTTCAACCTCCAGCATAAAATATTTGTCTAACCTATTGTTATACTACCCAAGTATTTGTTTTATCACCTTACTCATGTGCATATTGATTGTTCTACCTTATTGTATTACTACTACTACTACTACTACTACTATCACTACTACCTCGACCACCACTAGTATTTCACCTCACTTTGAGAGTATATAATAGCCCACTGTGTCCATGTAACGCTTGTAACCGCTTGAGAAAGCTCCTGGAGAGCGAAACGTTGCCACAATAAAATGTCACATTAGTTGCATTTGTGTCCTTTACTTAACATATTGTCGGTAATTCTACCATATATTACAACATAAGCAGTATAATGTGATCCTTTATTGACAACGTTTCCACGCAGTGCTTTATCGAGTCACAGACAGATAGATCTGTCTGTGACTCGATAAAGCCACTGCGTGGGCAAAGTTGTCAATAAGGATCACATTATACTGCTTATGTGTTTATTTTTCCTTCTGTTGCTACACTTCTTGATGTGTGGCGAAACGTTTCCTCAATAAAGATACCCAAGTGTTGCATATGTGTCTAATTTATAACTTCTTGATATATACCTTTGATATACCTTTGAAGAGATTCGAGAGTATCTACTCTCTGAGCCCGGCCATGGGCCAGGCTCGTCTGGTGCTGCCTGGTCAACCAGGCTGTTGCTGCTGGAGGCCCGCTGCCCCACATATCCATCACAGCCTGGTTGATCTGGCACCTGGTGAAGATATTTGTCCAGTTTCCTCTTGAAGGCTTCTACACTGGTTCCAGCCGTGTTTCGGATATCTTCTGGTAAGATGTTGAATAGTCTGGGACCCCGGATGTTAATACAGTGCTCCCGTATTGTCCCCACCGCACCCCTGCTCCTCACTGGATTTATTTTACACTTTCTCCCATATCTCTCACTCCAGTATGTTGTTATGGCAGTGTGCAGATTTGGGACCAGGCCCTCAAGTACTTTCCATGTATATATTATCATGTATCTCTCTCCCCCCGCTCCAATGAGTACATGTTCAAGACTTGAAGGCGTTCCCATAATTTAGATGTTTCAATGGCTCAATGTGAGCCGTAAACGATCTCTGGATTTGTTCCAGCTCTGCTATTTCTCCTGCCCTGAACGGGG
>WNWK01003527.1:44964-164471 GCA_009830355.1 Cherax destructor
TTTATAGAATCTGTGTTCCTTGTGAACCCGACATAACTTATAACGTGGTTCAGTACTAGCGCCTTTGACTTTCAACGGAAGAACCTGGGTTCGATTCTGAGGCGGGTGAAATGTTCAGCATGCTACCTGCACCTGTTCACCTAGTTGTAAGAACATAAGAAAGGAGGAGCACTGCAGCAGACCCGCTGATTCATAGTAGGCAAGGCCAACTCACACCCACTCATGTACTTGTAAGAACATAAAAAAGGAGGAACACTGCAGCAGGCCTGTTGGCCCATACTAGGCAGGTCCTGCCCAACCCAATTTACAATGGTACCCAAGCAATAAGCTCTGAAAATTCAATTTACCCATGTGCAAGTCCCACTCAAATCCAACCCCTCTCATTCATGTATTTGTCCAACCTAAATTTGAAACTAACCCTACTAGGCAGACTGTTCCACTCATCAACTACCCTATTTCCAATCTATTATTGCGGGTTCTCTTGGAGAGATATCCTCAAGACTTCATTTATATCCCTTTGTTAATACCCATCTTCCACTTATACACTTCGATCATGTCTCCTCATTCTTCGTCTTACAAGTGAATGTAATCTAAGGGACTTAAATCTTTCTTCATACGGAAGATTTCTGATGCTATGAATTAACTTTGTCATTCTACGCTGAATGTTTTCTAACGAATTTATATCCATTCTGTAAAATGGAGACCAGAACTGAGCCGCGTAATCTAAGTGAGGCCTTACTAATGATGTATAAAGCTGTAGTATAACCGCTGGACTTCTGTTGCTTGGAAATAAATGGTATAAAATACCGACACAATGGAAAAATAAACACATAAGCAAAAGGACACAATGCAACTAATGTGACATTTTATTGTGGCAACGTTTCGCCTCCAGGAGCTTTGTCAGCCGTTACAAACAATACATGGACACAGTGGGCTATTATATACTCTCAAAGTGAGGTGAAATACTAGTGGTGGTCGAGGTAGTAGTGATAAGTAGTAGTAGTAGTAGTAGTATATACAATAAGGTAGAACAATCAATATGCACATGAGTAAAAGGTGATAAAACAAATACTTGGGTAGTATAACAATAGGTTAGACAAATATTTTATGCTGGAGGTTGAAATATAGAAGGCCTGTAGGAGTGTTCCACATCTACGATGTGCTTGTGTTGAATTAGCAGGAGAGACTATGTGATGGTATGGTTAACTGTTTTCAGGAGGATTCTTGCTAAGACTTCAGAGATGGTGAAGCTGCCTTTGTTTTGTTTAATTGTGTTAGAAACAGAGATAAGTGCTGATTCAAGGCATTTGCGTCTACGGAAATTAGTTTCTTTGATTACTAGTCGGGCGTCTTTGAATTTCATGAGATGATTGTTGGAATTTCGGTGTTGTACGCAGGCTTAGCAAGAATCCTCCTGAAAACAGTTAACCATACCATCACATAGTCTCTCTGCTAATTCAACACAAGCACATCGTAGATGTGGAACACTCCTACAGGCCTTCTATATTTCAACCTCCAGCATAAAATATTTGTCTAACCTATTGTTATACTACCCAAGTATTTGTTTTATCACCTTTTCTCATGTGCATATTGATTGTTCTACTTTGTATTACTACTACTACTACTACTACTATATCACTACTACCTCGACCACCACTAGTATTTCACCTCACTTTGAGAGTATATATAGCCCACTGTGTCCATGTAACGCTTGTAACCGCTTGAGAAAGCTCCTGGAGAGCGAAACGTGCCACAATAAAATGTCACATTAGTTGCATTTGTGTCCTTTACTTAACATATTGTCGGTAATTCTACCAATATTATTACAACATAAGCAGTATAATGTATCCTTATTGACAACGTTTGCCCACTTCAGTGCTTTATCGAGTCACAGACAGATAGATCTGTCTGTGACTCGATAAAGCCCACTGCGTGGGCGAAACGTTGTCAATAAAGGATCACATTATACTGCTTATGTGTTTATTTTTCCTTCTGTTGCTTACACTTCTTGATGTGTGGCGAAACGTTTCCTCAATAAAGATACCCAAGTGTTGCATATGTGTCTAATTTATAACTTCTTGATATATACCTTTGATATACCTTTGAAGAGATTCGAGAGTATCTATTTCTGAGCCCGGCCATGGGCCAGGCTCGTCTGGTGCTTGCCTGGTCAACCAGGCTGTTGCTGCTGGAGGCCCGCTGCCCCACATATCCATCACAGCCTGGTTGATCTGGCACCTGGTGAAGATATTTGTCCAGTTTCCTCTTGAAGGCTTCTACACTGGTTCCAGCCGTGTTTCGGATATCTTCTGGTAAGATGTTGAATAGTCTGGGACCCCGGATGTTAATACAGTGCTCCCGATTGTCCCCACCGCACCCTGCTCCTCACTGGATTTATTTTACACTTTCTCCCATATCTCTCACTCCAGTATGTTGTTATGGCAGTGTGCAGATTTGGGACCAGGCCCTCAAGTACTTTCCATGTATATATTATCATGTACTCTCTCTCCTCCGCTCCAATGAGTACATGTTCAAGACTTGAAGGCGTTCCCAATAATTTAGATGTTTCAATGGCTCAATGTGAGCCTAAACGATCTCTGGATTTGTTCCAGCTCTGCTATTTCTCCTGCCCTGAACGGGGCCGTCAGCACTGAGCAGTATTCTAAGTGAGGAGCACTAGCGATTTGAATAGTGTCACCATCGGCATTATTTCTTGTTTTGAAAGTTCTCAATACCCACCCCGTCATCTTCCTGGCTGTTGTGATCTTTGTCTTGTTATGGTCTTTAAACGACAGATCAGCAGACATAATTATTCCCAAGTCCTTTACGTGTTCCTTTCTGTTCATGTGGTGACTCTTGCGTTTTGTATATAGTGTTCCTTTTGAGTTCTTCATTTTTCCATACCTAAGCAGCTGAAACTTATCACCATTGAACGTCATGTTGTTCTCCACTGCCCATTGGAAGACCCTGCTTATGTCCTCCTGTAATTTTTCAGTGTCCTCTACGTAGTGACTTTCATGCTTATTTTAGTGTCATCTGCAAATGATGATACAAAAGTGTGCTGGGTGTTTTTATCTATGTCTGCTATGAGGATTAGAAACAGCAGAGGTGCCAGGACAGTGCCTTGGGGCACTGAGCTTTTGACATCGCTGATGCTGGATCTTGCCCTGTTCACTACTACTTTTGTGTTCTTTGTGTTAGAACTCTAAAAATCCATCTGCCTACCTTCCCCGTAATGCCTATGGCCCTCATTTTGTGCGCTATCACTCCATGATCGCATTTGTCAAACGCCTTTGCAAAATCTGTGTAAATCACATCTGCGTTTTGGTCGTCCTCCAATGCCTCTGTAATTCTGTCATAATGGTTCAGCAGCTGTGACAGGCATGATCGACCCGCTCTAAAGCCATGCTGGTTCGGTTATGTTGGTTGTGCTGGTCCATGAACTTTGTAATCTGCCGTCTCATCACTCTTTCAAAGATTTTTATGATGTGAGAAGTGAGGGCTACTGGTCTGTAATTTTTAGCTAGTGCTCTACTACCTCCTTATGCAAAGGAGCTATGTCTGCACTCTTAAGGCCTCTGGAATTTCACCTAGATCTAAGCTCTTTCTCCACAGAATACTAAGGGCTCTTGCTAATGGTACTTTGCACTGCTTTATAAATAAAGCATTCCATGAATCTGGTCCAGGTGCTGAGTGAGTGGGCATGTTGGCCATTTCTTTTTCGAAATCTATGGGATTTGTACTAATGTCGGTTAGGTGGTCTGCGCAGCCTTCTGCTGGAGTGAAAATATTTCTGCATTTTCTACCTTGCTGTCATTTAGTGGGTTGCTGAACACTGACTCATACTGTTCTTTTAGAATTTCACTCATTTCCTGTTCATCGTCCGTATACGAATCTCCTCTCAATAATGGTCCAATTCTACAGGTAGTTCTTAGCTTGGATTTTGCATAGGAGTAGAAATATTTTGGGTTTCTTGCAATATCCTGTATGGCTCTTTGTTCCCTTTGTACTCCTTCTGTCAGGTATGACATCTTAAGTTTTTGCTCTAATTCCGTGATCTCTCGGTTAAGGCTATCTCTCTTCTGTTCCAACATAACTGTGTTTTTCAGCAATTCAGTAACCCGTTTTCTTCTCCTGTACCATCTCCTACGCTCTCTCTCTATATCTGATCTTCTTCGGGGTTTCCTCAATGGTACGTGTTTCATACATACCTTGTATGTTTCTGTATTCAGCTTCTCTAGGCACTGGTGGGGATTTAGGGTGCTCATGTCTGATTCCCATGATATGTCTGATAGCTCTTGGTTTATTTTTTCCCAGTCAATTCTATGGTTATTAAAATTAAACTTACTGAACATTCTGTCTCTAACATTAGTGTCGCAGTTCCCTAACCCTGAGTTAATACTAGTTTGAACTTCTATGATGTTATGATCAGAGTATATTGTTTTTGTAACTGTTATGTCTCTGATTAATTCCTCGTTGTTTGTGAATATCAAATCCAGGGTATTTTCATTTCTAGTGGGATCAATTATCTGTTGGTTTAGTGAGTACTTTTCACAAAGCCTCATTAGTTCCCTGGTATGTGCCTGTTGAGCCAGGGTGCTTCCAGGAGTTATTTCTGGTATAACATTATGGTGCCTCATCTTCCATTTTACATGAGGGAGATTAAAATCTCCAAGGATTAAAATGTTTGGGGTGGGATTCTCTAGCCTATCCAGATAGCTATCTATCTTCTTTAACTGCTCTGTGAATTCCTCCGCAGTTGCTGATGGTGGTTTGTATACTAGGATAATTACTAGATTCTTATTTTCCACTTTAATGCCGAGGATTTCTACTATATCATTCGTAGCGTTCAAAACTTCTGTGCAACAGAGAGTATCTTTTATATAGAGTCCTACTCCTCCCTGTGACCTATTAATTCTATCACATCTATACATGTTATAGTTTTCTATCTTAATCTCTCCGTCCAAAACATCCCTTGTATGTGTTTCTGTAAATGCTCCAAACATGGCATTTGCTTCTGATAGGAGTCCACTAACATAACTAACTTTGTCATTTTTATTTGATTTCAGACCCTGAATATTTGCAAATATGAAGCAGGAGTTACCATTTGGGATGTTTGGTCTTTCTTTGTGTTTGGTTAGTACCACTGGTGATGTCCTACCTGGTATGGCCCCTGGTGCCCATACCCCTGGTTTCTCCAGTACTGACTTTGATTGTTTATACAGCCCTGATGAGCTGGTGCCTGTGTTGTCTTGTCCCACTGTTCTGCCCATCTGTCCCCTCTGTACCATTTCCACCTTTTGTCTCTTTCTTTTATCTGGTTGTTTCTCCTTATATCTAAAAAAGATTGCTGTTCTTTTTCATTTTCCCTTTCCCTGCTTTCTCTGTATCGTACTGTTCCCTTTATATGGTGGTCTGGGCAGCTCATGTCATAACATTCTCTGGACTGTGTAATATATTTGCCTTATTACGTACGCTTATGCATTGCTCTCTTGGTTTAAGGTTGCTGCTTACCATAACCCCCAAGTCATTTTCTGTATGGCTAAGTTCTACATTATTTAACTTATAAGTGCTAGGGTTATGGACACTTCCTAGCTTCAGAACCTTGCATTTATCTACATCGAACTGCATCTGCCACTTTTCTGACCACGAATTAAGTTTGTCTAAATCCTCCTGAAGTTCCATGGCATCTACGTTTGAATAATTATCCTACCTATTTTCGTGTCGTCGGCGAATTTGCTCAAATCACTAGCAATTCCCTCGTCAAGGTCATTGATATATATTATAAACAACAACGGGCCTAAGACTGATCCCTGTGGAACGCCACTTGATACAGATCCCCATTCGGATTTAAACCCATTTATGCACTCTGCTTTCTGTCCGTGAGCCATGACTTTATCCATGACAACACTTTTCCCCCAATGCCATGAGCTGCCACTTTCTTTAACAGTCTCTGATGTGGTACTCCTATCAAAAGCCTTACTAAAGTCTAAATAAACAATATCGAATTCGATATCGTTATCAACAGCCTCGAAAGCTTTACTGAAAAAGGTTAATAAATTAGTTAGACAGGAACGGCCCCTCATGAATCCATGCTAAGTATCATTAATCAAATTATGCATATCAAGATGGCTTCTTATATCAGCTATAATTGACTAGTAATTTACCAACAAGTGAGGTTAGGCTTATTGGGCGGTAATTTGACGGTAAGGACTTGTCCCCTGCTTTAAAAATAGGAATTACATTGGTCATCTTCCACATATCAGACACTACACCTGTTTGAAGAGATAAATTAAAAAATATTAGTTAATGGTTCACAGAGTTCCATTTTACATTCCTTAAGAACCCTTGCAAAAAGCTCATCAGGACCTATTTTTAAAGCTACTTACCAAAGGTTTTCGCTTCAATGATATATAACTTGTTAAGTAAAAGAACACAAATGCAACTAATGTGACATTTTATTGTGGCAACGTTTCGCTCTCCAGGAGCTTTGTCAAGCCGTTACAAACAATACATGGACACAGAGGGTATATATATATATATGCTCAGAGTGAGGTGTAATACTAGTGGTGGTGGTAGTAGTAGAGACATAAGTTGTAGTAGTAGTAGTAATACAATAAGGTAAATTAGTAATACAATAAGGTAAATTAGATCTGTTTGTGACTCGATAAAGCCCGCTCCTCCGACTGCCTGAAGTAGAATCATTCTACCAACTCGTCGGTTCTCTGAACCATTCATCTACAATAAGGTAGAATAATCAACTTGCACATGAGGAAAAGATGAAAGCAATTACTTGGGTAGCACAAAAATATAGTTTAGACAAATATTTATGTTGGAGGTTGGATTAGAGAAGACCTGTATCAGTGTTCCACCTCTGCGAAGTTCTTTGTGTAGTATTAACAGGAGAGACTATGTGATGGCAGGGTTTACTGTTTTCAGGAGGATTCTTGCTAAGACTTCAGAGATGGTAAAGCTGCCTTTGTTTTGTTTAACTGTGTTAGAAACAGCGATAAATGCTGATTCAAGGCACTTGCGTCTGCGGAAATTAGTTTCTTTGATTACTAATCGGGCGTCTCTGAATTTCATGATGATTGGTGGAATTCCGGTGTTGTACGCAGGCGTTGTTTAGGTTATCGTTCCTACATGCATTAATGTGTTCATTGAGGCGTGTTTCGAGGTTTCTTGCTGTTTCACCTACATAAATCCTGTCGCAGCCTCCACAGGGTATAGTGTAAACCCCTGCGTTGACTGGTTCATGGTGCTTGGATTTTGTCCTGGTTAGATAATTTATAGAAGTGCTGGAAACGATGGCGACTCTGGTGTTAGCTTTAGCAAGTACTTTAGAAATGTTGGATGCAACCTGGCTGTTGGGAAAAATTATAACTTTGTTTGGAGTGGTGTTAGTGCGTGGAGAATTAATGATCTGAAGAGCTCTTCTTTTGCAATCTTTGATGAAAAAGGAAGGAAAATGTAAATCAGTGAAGGTTTGGTGAATGTATGTGCATTCCTCGTCAAGAAACTCAGGACTACAAATTCGGTAAGCTCTTAGGAAGAATCCGATGATGATGCCTCTTTTGGTCTTGGTATCTTGACTGGAATAAAAGTGTGTGAGATCATTTTTATTTGTAGGTTTCCGGTAAACTTGAAATCTTAGGTTATCTACTTTGTGGATGAGGACGTCTAAAAAGGGTAGCTTGTCATTGGACTCTTCTTCTAGTGTAAACTGGATCGCCGGTTCAACTGCGTTGAGCCTTGCCTGAAGATTCCGTACATCAAAACGTTTGGGAGTTATTACGAGGACGTCGTCCACGTAACGTAACCAAGTGACGCTTGAGGGGATGATGTTGGCGAAGTGTTCAGCCTCTAGGTGTTACATGTACAAGTTAGCTAAGACGGCACTGATTGGGGACCCCATTCCCCTGCCGTATGTTTGTTTGTAGAGCCTGTTATTGAAAGAAAAACAGTTGAAATTAACACAGAGGAAGGTTAAGGTTCTGATTGACTTTACGTCGTAGAACGTCGATGGCTTGTGTGGTAGGTACTTTAGTGAAGAGGGAACTCACGTCCAAACTGCTTAGTTTCTTGTTTCGGATGGAGAGGTTTCGGATGCGGTTGAGAAGGTCGCCTGAATGTTTAAGATGAGCGGGGCTGATGGTCCCCAGAAGGCAGGAAAGATGTTTGGCAAGAACTCCGGCTAGTTTGTATGGTGCACTGCCTATACCTGATGTGATTGGTCTGAGAGGAATATTATGTTTATGGGTCTTGGGTAAACCATACATGTGTGCTGGTTTAGGGTTGCTGGGTATCAAGTACAGAAGTTTCTTCCCTTCACTAGTGCGTTTCAGTATTTGTCTGGTTTTGTATAGACACAACATCATGGAATCTTGGTACAGATTCAGAAGACATCACAGCCTACTTGCTAACTCCTGACTCGACTCATGGGTATGACCTACTTCCACTGGGGGATTCCCGCCTACTAGTGACAATGACTTCGTTTGTTGCATCTCATGTTTAGGGCTTCTTTTGTTTATAATAATGTTGCATCTCATCTGAGTCCATTATATAAGCACGTCTTCCTGCATGTGCTTCATATTGTTAAAGACTATGGTGCTAATCACCTGCTCCTAGACTGAAAGGCTGATTACCTCGTCTTTCACTGTCTTCTGTAAATATTTCTACTATCCGATTTTTTTTTCAATGACCCGGCCGTATTCTACCGAGGCAGGGTGACCTTAAAAGAAAAACTGTCGAGATTATTACCATGTATTGATAAAGCCACTGGATTGCGAAACTTCTACAAAACAAAGATACCCAGATGTTGCACATGTCTAATTCTTCATCTCGGTATTGTATACCATTAATATGCAGATATAGCAGCTGAAGGTCTTTTGCACAGTGTTTCGTCAGGGGTTTTGCAGTGCTCCCTTCCTTAAGTGAATGTGACCTGACCTGACTAGGTTGAGGCATTGGCTTTGGCCGGTAGGAGATTTGGACCTGCCTCGCATGATCCAGT
Organism: Cherax destructor; assembly: GCA_009830355.1. Classification (NCBI taxonomy): domain Eukaryota; kingdom Metazoa; phylum Arthropoda; class Malacostraca; order Decapoda; family Parastacidae; genus Cherax; species Cherax destructor. Next base: position 53,978 of record WNWK01003527.1, read on the forward strand.
AGGCCTGCTGCAGTGTTCCTTCTTTCTTATGTTCTTATAAAAAAAAAAGGAAAAATCTCATAGGTAAGTAGGAATGACGCCGTGAGCCATGTCCCTTGTGGGGGGAAGGCGATCATGTGCGCACTTTGATGGATGGGGCCTATCATTGAACTTATCAATACCAAAATTTCCCGAGAGGTTGGGAGATGCAGCAAGTAGTGTTGAGTTAAAAAAAAGAAAAAAGGAATGTAGATGAATGGTTCAGAGAACCGACAAGTTGATAAATTAGACACATATGCAACAAGTGTTGCATATGTGTCTAATTTATCAAAAAGGAATGTGCATATGTTTAATTTATCAAAAAGGAATGTTTTTTTTTGTGATGGTTTATGAGTAGAGCATACGTGGCAGCACTCGCTTCCATTTCCGTCTTTTATCGTGTCCACACTCTCGCTCACATTTAATCTGCGTTATTGTTAAATTGTAATAACGGGAATATATGTATCATATAATAAAACACCAGTATACAACTGGCGTGTGTAATTAACAGTCAGAAAGAACTTGGCAACCTCTCCAGTATGGGCTGCAAGGTGTGATGGTAAGTCATATAGATCTCGGCTCTCTCTGTTTTATTTCGTTCGTTTGTTTGCTATATTCAAAGAAAATTAAATCATATAGTTGATCTCTTTACACTGTCGGTTATAAAGTGTTACTCCATGCTTTAGCTTGCTCACGTGATGAGTATACCAGTCATCCTCGCTAAGCTTATAAGAAAATAAATGTGAGTGATGAGTTTAGTAAAGTATCGCTCAGCCTCATCCTCCCAGACCCAACAAAACTCACTCAGCGATCAGCTGATTGCTTTCCCGCCAAGCTGGATGCCCGCCAGTAATACAAAGGTAAGTAAGTAAGTAAGTTTATTAAGGGTAACACAAATACAGTTACATAGATTATCATACATAGCAGCATATGTGTAAAGAACCTAGGATAACCCAAAAAAAAGTCAGACAGATTGACTTATTTCCATTGGGGTGATTACTTCATAGCAAGTCTGGGTTCAAGGTACACTTGAAGGCTAGCAACATTGGTGGTCGCTCTTTTTGGCATGATGAATGACTGGAATAGAGGGACTCTGCGTTAGCCGGTTCATATGGGGGTGATGCGATTGTGTTTTTTGTAGCTACGTTAGGGTATTAAAAAAATAATAGGCTTAAGTTCTCTCGACTGGCTGTGTCACTCACCACATCCTCACCACCTATATTCTTTCTCTCTCCCTCTCTCTCTTCCTCCCTCCCTGCCAACTCACTTTCATGGATGCACAAGTGTTTTAGGCTGGGTAGAACAGATGTGTTACTATGTGTTAGAACACGTGTGTGTGTGTGTGTGTGTGTGTGTGTGTGTGTGTGTGTGTGTGTGTGTGTGTGTGTGTGTGTGTGTGTACTCACCTAATTGTGGTTGCATGAGTCGATTAAGCGTCTGGCGCTGACTGTTGTAGCTTGTCGAGTTACATCCTATTCACAGATTTATTACCAGTGGTGGGATTTTTTGTAATGTATATTAAGTAACATTCTGGTCCCTCCTGTGCTCTTGTTCCTACGATGTAACTATCATATAGAGTAAGAAGAAACACACCGCTGATGTCTCCAATTTTGTTTAATAAATAAATGACTTGGTCACTCTTACGCTTATAATCTACGCTTTCCCAAGTACGTGATGTCGGTCGTCATAGCTTTAATGCTTCACTTTAAGCACCAGTCTGGTGGCGTGAATCTACCTGTTCTAGTCTAGTTCAGGAGGATCCCCAACAGCTGGCTGGACAAACATCCGCGGCCACAGTTATCGCAGAGAGGTTCGAACTTCACTTCATCTACATTCACTACTAAGCCTTGTGCTCTTACGACCCACACAGGTTTAACACTTTATGAAATATAATATTTAGACTTGTTGAAGAAAAGCTCGTAACCCAGAATAAACCAAGAAATAACAAAAAGGCACAATACCGTGACTGGAACAATACACACACAACCCGCACATATAAAAGAGAGCTATGACGACTTGCCGACTTGGACCATTTACAAAGTCACACTGACTTTGTGTGACTTTGTAAATGGTCCAAGTCGGGCCGAAACGTCGTCGTAAGCTCCTCTCTTTTATATGTGCGGGTTGTGTGTGTATAAACCAAGAAAGCCAAGAAGTGTGAATTATTTTCATTGAGGTTCTTGGATCGTTTACTCGAGAATGCTGCTGCCCACGACATTCAGAAACCCATTTACTGCTGGGCGATACCCAAGTGTTGCACATGTCTAATTTATCAACATGTCTGTTCTCTGAACCTTTCATCTACAGGTGTAAGGAAACGTGCTCAACGTTTCCACTCGTTCCAAGATCGAACCCGGGTCTTTCAGATGTGAACCGAAGGCGCTACTGCATGAGCCACGTTGGTGGTGTTGCCTGTCGTGAAGACAAAGGGTGTTCAGCAACGGGGCAGCAGCTGGCTCCTGTGGCCTGCCCAGCTATATTTACCAGTTTCGTTTGCGTCTTGACCTTGAATAAGGACGTCGAGAAATACTGTAACTCAATGTTGACAGCATAACACATTAAAGAGATTGGCTGTGTAGGTCAACCTCTAGCTAAGGTCTTATGTATTGAATAAAGCTATCTGTAGGTGGTATGGGAATACTCAGCAGTCGTAGAGGATACACAGCAGTAGTGAGACGCTTCATTCACACCAGGGATCCCTTCTACATCTGCTTCTTGAAAGTCACTCGACTAATCTGCAAAAATGGAACTGTTGTACAGACGAAACATTGAATAAAGTTTACACTTACTGCTTTTGTGTGCTTCATGAATGTTAATGTTGGTGTAGTGTAAGGTGTGTGTGTGTGTGTGTGTGTGTGTGTGTGTGTGTGTGTGTGTGTGTGTGTGTGTGTGTGTGTGTGTGTGTGTGATCTATCCTGGTACTTCCCTACCTCCCCCTTATTGTTATATTCATGGGTAAGCACTAAACCCGTAAGGGTTATTCAGTTCCTGAGGACTGATAGGGAGGTTCAGGTTAGAATAATGGATTCAAGAAAGAGGAGGGCACCTCCAAGTTCTTGGATCAAGAGCCCTTCAGCATTAAATCGATTTTTGAAAGGCGAGGTCAGTACGGCTGCATTTTCCCCGCATTTCAGCTGGCATTAAGTGGGACTGCACTCTTTAAAGGGGTGCTGATATAGAATTCTTGATTCAAGAAATTGGACTCGCCCTTTCCTTGGATCAAACCTGGTTATTTCCCGCTCTCTAGTCGCAGTATGATCTCTACAGGTGTAGCGCTTCAATAGAATAATGTAATTTTGATTTTGGACAATAAGCGGTACAGTAATATGATTTGTAATGAACAGCGCTGCGTTGAACTGAACGATCATAAGTTATGCACCATCCAAGTCACTAGTGACATGGTTCTCAGACAAATAAATTAAAATCTAACATATCTCCTGGCCCTGATGAACTGTTCACAAGGGGTTTAAAGGAATGTAAGGTGGAACTTAGTGAAACTTTGGCTAGTCTTTTCAACATATTCCTACAAACTTGCATAGTACCAGATAAGTGGAAGAAGTATTAGCAACAGAAGTCCAAAAGTTATTTTACAGCTCTATACATCACTAGTGAGACCTCATTTGGATTATGCTGCTCAGTTTTGGTCTCCTTACTACAGGATGGATATAGACTCATTGGAGAACATACAGAGAAGATTGACTAAAATGATTTACTGTATAAGGAATCTTCCGTATGAAGATAGACTTAGAGCCTTGAACCTTCACTCTGGTAAGTAAGACACATGGGTAACAGTTAGGTATCTTTAATCCTAAACGTTTCGCCTACACAGTAGGCTTCTTCAGTCGAGTACAGAAAGTAGGCAGGAGCAGTAGAGATATGAAGACGATGTAATCAGTCCATCACCCTTGAAGTCGTAGATTTGAGGTTGTCAGTCCCTCAGCCTGGAGAAGAGTTCTGTTCCATAGTCTGAAACAATGTGAAGATCAAGCGACAGTGTGGAGACACATACTGTCGGAAGGAGAGGTGCAGATTAGTAGATTACATTCTTTCTTCTACTACTCTGTACCTCGCATTGGACTAGTAGGCCTGCTGCAGTGCTCCTTCTTTATTACGTTCTTATGTTAATAACCTTATTATGTACTTATGTTAATAACCACGATGGCAGTGTTGAAGGCCGGAGGGCGTGGCTGTTAAGTGCGTTGTGTTGAAAGTGATGTTAAAGTGCGGCGATCGATTCCCCAACATATTCCAGGGCCCGCACTCAGGGTTCCTCACCTAACATCCCTCTGCTTACCCCTATTCATGTTCCAAACAAGAAGCAAGATTAATTGTTGATGGTTCGAGGAATCCTCGTCCTTACCACCTTCTTGAAAGGCAATATTATGGTACTAAGAAAATTAAGACTTTTCTAACTCTTCCTCTGTAAATTGTGTGTTATTGATTGTTCCAGTCACGTTATTTTTTTATATAAGTGTATACCGAAGATAAAAAGAGTGAAGATTTACCTAAGTGTTCGTTCACTAGAGAGAGAGAAAAGACCAGCATTTTCACCAGAGTGCCAAACTTCTGACAGGCTCATATTTGGCACTTCCGTGACCCGTTGGTAGTACTACATCTGGATAGTTACTGCTTGTAAAAGTGTCTCTTGATCAGGGTCAGACCTGGACAGAGAATTGAGACTTTCCTGTAATGTGTTTTGTCATCAGCCTTCAGTATAAACATGATTGATGATAAGTCAACTAGAATTTCCTCTGAACTATAGGTTGTAATTTTTTCCGGCCCAGGTATTAACTTGCACTTTCTTTGTCCGTCTGTTTATTCGGAGGTTGCCTATCACTTTAAAATTTGAGTCGAGTGCATTAATCCTCTACGGTACACTGAAGCCAACATTAATGTTCACTGGTACAGTTATCCCTTAATTAACAAAACATTATTAACGTTGGACATGGAGTGATGGCTTCGAAGCTGATCAGCCATTTGTGGCTGATCATACGATGGCTGGTCGTACGATAACCTGATTTGCTCTCCGTCTGAGCTGATTACTTGATACGCGTCTTAACTCTTATCTTAGATTGCCCTTTTAATCTTAGGCATTATAGTTAATATTTTAGCTTTTTTTTCAAACCAGGTTTGGAACTATTCAAAGCCTTATGGAGATTATTATAGGGATGTATCGGTTGTGAAAATTTAGATATTTTGCGGATGCGGATGTAAGAAATTGTTCGGATGTTCCGCGGATTTCGATATCCGATACATCACTAAATTATTACATTAACTTATGGCCCAAAATTGCTGAACGTAAAATAAAAAGCCAGGGAGAATGCATGTATTATAAACAGTACAGTATTTTATTAACGAAGATTATATTCAAATCACCCATATACCTTTAAGATTTACAGGTAAGCAGTTTGCTTACAGACATTTAACAAGTGTTCAGCAACATGTAATCTAATGTGAAAACTTTAGTTATATCACATTTAGCTTTTTTTTAATTTACTTATAAACATACGTTATCCATGGGTTACGTTTCTAACAACCTGTTATTTCGCTCTTATCACCTCCACTCTCCCCTTCCCTCCTACTCTCTTCCCCTCCTTTCACCAGGGCCACGTACCCATAACATTGACGACACCAGAGTTTACACTAGTCATGACTTGCAACACCACCTCACTTACTGTACTTTTATTTCAGTTTTCTGTCATCATTTTGTTGAACATGTTTTACGGGCTTTAATTGGAAGTTAATTACATAGCACTTATTTGCAAAGTTTGGCTAATAAGCATGTTGATGTTGTGCAGCATAAGTGAGAGCAACTTGTGAGAATACTCGAGTGTTTCTATCTGACAACTTTGTTTTCACTTTCGTAATGCACGCCATTGAGGCGGTAGTGGTGTTGGAATATCAATAATCTCCTCATGTTTCTTAGGAACAAGCAAATTAGTGTTTCTTAGGAACAGGGAAAGTAATGTTTCGTAGGAACAAGACGTCTAGTGCTTCTAACTAACAGGAAGCTAACTGCATAAGATCGTTTTTCTTGTTACACTTGTTCACCTTATTTATATCCCTTGTGTAGGGTTCCTGATTACTCTTGTGAAGCAAGAATAGCTTAACCATTATTTATGTTGAATAGACACTGCATGTGTCATGACAACTCGTCCTCAAAATTCATCGTACCTTTTCTTGTGTGTGTATTTGTATACGTGTGAACAATGACAAAAGATTCATAACATTGTGTGGGTGGGTTAGGCCTCAGCAGGTGTTGAGGTACCAGGCAGTAAGGTGTAGCTCTCTTGTTACCACCCACATAAGAAGCATTGCCACAGACATCCTATCCTCACTTCCACATTTAATGAGTTCCTCTGGAGTGACCTTGTGATATCAAGGCATCAGCTGGTTAGTGTTGCATTGAATTCTTTGAGAGGGTCAGATGATCATGACTTGTGCCATGTGATTTTATCCCTGGCGAATAAACAATCCCATCTCTAGGTTTGAAATTAATGGAGTCCTTCGCAAAAATGTCTGATTATGTATCATAAGAACATAAGAAACATAAGAAAGAAGGAACACTGCAGCAGGCCTACTGGCCCATGCGAGGCAGGTCCAAGTCTCCCACCGGCTTAAGCCAATGCCGCGACCCAGCCAGGTCAGGTTACATCCACTTAAGGAAGGAGCACGGCATCTGACCTAGTAGCACAAACTAGTCAGGTCCAACTCACACCCACCCGCACCCACTCATATATTTATCTAGCCTATTTTTAAAACTACACAACGTTTTAGCCTCTATAACTGTACTCGGGAGTTTGTTCCACTCATCGACAACTCTATTACCAAACCAATGCTTTCCTATATCCTTCCTGAATCTGAATTTATCCAACTTAAAGCCATTGCTACGAGTCCTGTCAATACTAGATATTTTTAGCACGCTATTTACATCACCTTTATTTATTCCTGTTTTCCATTTATACACCTCAATCATATCCCCCCTAATTCTACGTCTTTCTAGAGAGTGCAGATTCAGGGCCCTAAGTCTATCCTCATACGGAAGATTTCTGATACATGGAATCAACTTAGTCATCCTCCTTTGTACGTTTTCCAGAGCATTTATATCCATTCTGTAATACGGTGACCAAAACTGTGCAGCATAATCTAGATGAGGCCTAACCAAGGATATATAGAGTTGAAGAACAACCTGAGGACTCCTATTATTTATGCTTCTTGATATGAAGCCAAGGATTCTGTTCGCTTTATTGCGAACACTTATGCACTGCTGTCTTGGTTTTAGATTACTGCTAACCAGAACTCCTAAATCCTTTTCGCAATCAGTAGTATTAAGATCTACATTATTTAGTTTATATGAGGCATGGTTATTGTCCTGCCCAATATTTAGAACTTTGCATTTATCTATATTAAACTGCATCTGCCACTTCTCCGACCAATGCATCAGTCTATTCAAATCTTCCTGGAGTGCTCTAATGTCCTCATTTGAATGAATTGGACGGCCTATTTTGGTGTCATCGGCAAACTTGCTTATGTCGCTATTTATTCCCTCATCTATGTCGTTTATGTAGATTGTGAACAACAAGGGGCCCAATACTGACCCCTGTGGAACACCGCTTGTGACACTTCCCCACTCTGATTTCTCCCCATTTATGCAAACTCTCTGCTGCCTATTTGTCAACCATGCTTCTATCCAGGAAAAAAATTCTCCTCCTATTCCGTGTGCCTTAATTTTCCTCAATAGTCTCTGATGTGGGACTCTATCAAAAGCCTTACTGAAGTCCATATACACAACATCATATTCATTACCATGATCTACCTCCTCAAATACCTTAGTGAAAAAGTTATTAAATTTGTAAGGCAGGAACGCCCTTTTGTAAAACCGTGCTGAGATTCATTGATTAATTTATGCTTTTCAAGATGGCTACGAATTGCCTCGGCTATTATTGATTCCATAAATTTTCCCACTATGGAGGTTAGGCTTATTGGTCTATAGTTCGAAGCTAAGGACCTGTCTCCTGCTTTGAAAATAGGTATTACATTTGAAATTTTCCACTTATCTGGCACCATGCCAGTTTGCAGTGATATGTTGAAAAGATTAGCCATAGGTTTGCTAAGCTCCTCTTTACATTCCTTTAGAACCCTTGCATACAGTTCATCAGGGCCTGGGGATTTGTTAGGTTTTAATTTATCTATTTGTCTAAGGACCATGTCACTTGTGACCCTAATCGTGTATAGTTTACTATCGTCCTGTATCATTATGAACAAAGGAACTGTACAGTAATAGTAGGAAGGCCTAAGCTTTTTTTTGAGCATACTTCATCTAGTGGGGACATTATTCATGTTCGAGGGAGACATAGGTTGCGGGGGGTGGGGCGAAGTCAATCAGGTAGCTAATGAAATTTAGTTCGAATATGTGCGAGGTCATTCATTTTGGAGAAGAGGTGAGACCGGAGTGACAAACTGGCGTGAGAGAAAGTACAATTATCAACTAAAAAAAAAGGTGCTGGGAGTGCACATCACACCGAATATATCTCCAATAACCTAGATTAGGTCTTCTCAAGTACAAAGCGGTTAACCCATGTATTCACATTGAAAAAAAAATAGACTAAGAGGAATAAGCTCTTGAATTTCAAATGTCGGGAGAAGGTAGCAGAATGAAAGCTAATGATGCAGCTGAGCTACAAGAATATGATAAATATATGCCTTTCCAGTCTCAGAGTCGATTGGAACAAATTAAATGAAGTGGTAGATCAAACTCCATACATAGTCTCAAGATAAGGTCTGATTGTGCAGCAGCAGAGGCCAAGACATAAATGTCGTTGATAATAGTTAAAAAGGCGGGTCCGGGAGCCAAGTGACCTACAAACAATTTGTAGAGTAACTAGTGTGTGTGTATTGTGTGTGTGTGTGTGTGTGTATTGTGTGTATTGTGTGTGTGCATTGCGTTTGTATTGTGTGTGTATTTTGTGGGTATTGTGTATGTAGAGTGTATGTGCGTATTGTGTGTGTAGAGTGTATGTGCGTATTGTGTGTGTAGAGTGTATGTGCGTATTGTGTGTGTAGAGTATGTGCGTATTGTGTGTGTAGAGTGTATGTGCGTATTGTGTGTGTAGAGTGTATGTGCGTATTGTGTGTGTAGAGTGTATGTGCGTATTGTGTGTGTAGAGTGTATGTGCGTATTGTGTGTGTAGAGTGTATGTGCGTATTGTGTGTGTAGAGTGTATGTGCGTATTGTGTGTGTAGTGTATGTGCGTATTGTGTGTGTAGAGTATGTGCGTATTGTGTGTGTAGAGTGTATGTGCGTATTGTGTGTGTAGAGTGTATGTGCGTATTGTGTGTGTAGAGTGTATGTGCGTATTGTGTGTGTAGAGTGTATGTGCGTATTGTGTGTAGTGCGTGTATTGTGTGTAGAGTGTGCGCGTGTGTATTGTGTAGTGTATGTGTGTGTGTGTGTATTGTATGTGTGTGTGTGTGTGCATATTGTGTGTGTGCGCGTATTGTGTGTGGAGTGTGTGTGTGTGTGTGTGTGTGTGTGTGTGTGTTTGTGTGTACTCACCTAATTGTGGTTGCAGGGGTCGAGACTCAGCTCCTGGCCCCGCCTCTTCGCTGTCCGCTACTGGGTCTCTGCTCTCCCTGCTCCATGAGCTTTATCATACCTTGTCTTAAAACTATGTATGGTTCCCGCCTCCACTATATCGTTCGCTAGACTATTCCACTTCGTAACTACTCTATGGCTGAAGAAATGCTTCCTAACATCCCTTTGACTCATCTGAGTCTTCAGCTTCCAGTTGTGTCCCCTTGTTTCTGTGTTTCCTCTCTGGAACATCCTGTCACTATCTACCTTGTCAATTCCCCGCAGTATTTTGTATGTCGTTATCATGTCTCCTCTAACCCTTCTGTCCTCCAGTGTTGTTAGTTCTATTTCCCTGAACCTTTCTTCATAGGGCAGTCCCCTGAGTTGTGGAACTAACCTAGTCGCAAACCTTTGCACTTTCTCTAATTTCTTGACATGCTTGACCAGGTTTAGGTTCCAGACTGGTGCTGCATACTCTAGTATGGGCCTGACGTACACGGTGTACAGTGTCTTGAACGATTCCTTGTTAAGGTAACGGAACGCTAATCTTAGGTTTGCCAGTCGCCCATATGCTGCCGCGGTTATCTGGTTGATGTGTGTTTCCGGAGACGTGCTTGGTGTTATACTCACCCCAAGGTCTTTCTCCTTTGATGAGATTTGTAGCCTTTGTCCACCTAGCCTGTACTCTGTCAGCGGTCTTCTTTGCCCTTCTCCGATCTTCATGACTTTGCATTTGGTGGGGTTAAATTCGAGAAGCCAGTTGCTAGACCAGATGTCAAGCTTGTCCAGGTCTGTTTGAAGTCCTGCTTGGTCCTCATCCGATGTGATTCTCCTCATTAATTTCACATCATCTGCGAACAGAGACACTTCTGAGTCTATCCCGTCCGTCATGTCATTCACATATACCAAGAATAGCACTGGTCCTAGGACTGACCCCTGCGGTACACCGCTCGTCACAGGCGCCCACTGTGATACCTCATCACGCACAATGTACTCACCTAATTGTGGTTGCAGGGGTCGATACTCATCTCCTGGCCCCGCCTCTTCACTGACCGCTACTGGGTCCCCACTCTCCCTGCTCCATGAGCTTTATCATACCTCGTCTTAAAACTATGCATAGTTCCTGCCTCCACTACATCACTTGCCAGACTATTCCACTTCCTAACAACTCTGTGGCTGAAGAAATACTTCCTAACCTCCCTTTGACTCATCTGACTCATCTATTCCACGCAGTATTTTGTATGTCGTTATCATGTCTCCCGTAACCCTCCTGTCCTCCAGTGTCGTCAGGCCGATTTCCCTTAACCTTTCTTCGTAGGACATTCCCCTTAGCTCTGGAACTAGCCTTGTTGCAAACTTTTGCACTTTCTCTAATTTCTTGACGTGCTTGACCAGGTGTGGGTTCCAAACTGGTGCTGCGTACTCCAGTATTGGCCTGACGTACACGGTGTACAGAGTCTTGAACGATTTCTTACTGAGGTATCGGAACGCTATTCTCAGGTTTGCCAGGCACCCATATGCCGCAGCAGTTATCTGGTTAATGTGTGCTTCCGGAGACGTGCTCGGTATTATACTCACCCCAAGATCTTTCTCCTTGAGTGAGGTTTGCAGTCTTTGGCCACTTAGCCTATACTCTGTCTGCGGTCTTCTTTGTCCTTCTTCATGATTTTGCATTTGGCGGGGTTAAATTCGAGTAGCCAGATGCTGGATCACGTGTCCAGCCTGTCCAGGTCTCTTTGTAGTCCTGCCTGATCCTCATCTGTGTGTGTGTTTGTATATTGTGTGTGTGTTGTGTGCGCGCGTTTTTTTGTAATTGTGTTGTTTTATGTGTGCGTGCGTGTGTTTTTTTTGTGTGTGCGCGCGCGCGTGTGTTTTGTGTGTTTTTATGTGCGTATTTGTTTTTTGTGTGCGTTTGTTTTTTGTGTGCGTGTATTGTGTGTGTGCGTGTATTGTGTGTGTGCGTGTATTGTGTGTGTGCGTGTATTGTGTGTGTGTGTGTGTGTGTGTGTGTGTGTGTGCGCGTGCGTTGTTTTTTGTGTGTTTGTGTTTTGTGTGTTTTTGTGTTAATGGTGCGTGTGTGTGTTAGGGAAGTTACTGTGTGTGTGTGTTAGGGGAGTGTTACTGGTGCGTGTGTGTGTGTGTGTGTGTTAGGGGTGTTACTGGTACTCACCTAATTGTGGTTGCAGGGGTCGAGACTCAGCTCCTGGCCTCGCCTCTTCACTGACCGCTACTGGGTCCCTTCTCTCCCTGCTCCATGAGCTTTATCATACATCGTTTAAAGCTGTACTCACCTAATTGTGGTTGCAGGGGTCGAGTCTCAGGGTGTGCGTGCGCGTGCGTGCGTGTGTGTGTGTGTGTGTGTGTGTGTGTGTGTGTGTGTGTACTCACCTAATTGTACTCACCTAATTGTGGTTGCAGGGGTCGAGACTCAGCTCCTGGCCCCGCCTCTGCGCGCGCGCGTGTGTGTGTGTGTGTGTTTGTGTTTGTGGTGTGTGTGTGGTGTGTGTGGTGTGTGTGTGTGTGTGTGTGTGTGTGTGTGTGTGTGTGTGTGTGTGTGTGTGTGTTACTGGTGCGTGCTAGACAAAACACAGCAGTGCACCACGCGGTTGCTTAGTGAGTGGAGGCACACAAGTGCCGTCTCCCCCACACCAGTGTAGTGTTGGCAAGGACACTTAAGGGGGAGCGGCGATCATCTTGACATTGATAAATCTACATAGCTTGTCACAGCCATGCTATCTTGCCTAGTACTCTTGTTTACTGCCAAGGCCACAATGTTTTATTATGGTTGAATCAACCATCGTCTACCAGACAAATTATATTCGCTGACGGCACAAAGTATAAGACGTGGCACCGTGATATATCTTGTCTCAAGTTTACCTGGGAACTTGTGAAGCTTCCATGGTTATACTAACGTTCTAGGAAAGAAGTGATGCTGTCTATTGTACACAAAAGATGTAGCGTTAGAGTTACTTGCCTGTTCTGGGTATTATAAGTTGCTTGCCTATATTGACGGTTGGGATTCAGGCGAACCGCTATTATTGTTATATTATCAGATGGTAACTAAACTTGCTACCGTTCAGTCATTGCTTTCAAAAAGTAGCAATATGATTACAGTTAGTTGCACATTTGTTATTCCAGTTTATTTAGCCGGACGTAATAGTCAAAGACGGCAAGAAAAGCTTTTATTGTGCAGCTCCTGCAAGGGAGGCTCCCTGCTGCTGGTGAGGGGCTCTTGATATAAGGAATTGTACCTGTGCTTCAATTTCTTGAATCAAGCCTGAATGCCGTCCATTTCCTCAGGCGTTTCATAAACCCCACAGGTTTAGTGCTCCCCATTAATACTATTTTATTATCCGACAGTTCACACACTGAGGCTTTATCGAGTAATTATTTAAAGTAATATTAATTAGGCACTACAGAATTACAATACACGTTGATTTCTTTGAAGACTTAGGGTCCAAGTTAGGTATTTTAATTTTCACAGTTGTAGATTTATTAATATTTGAAGCACTACTGTAGCCTTGTTTATCTGTTTGGCATAAATGTGTGACATTGAAATATTGTGTTAGAAGGATATGTGTGGTAAGATTAAATAAAAAAAATTATCCAGATATGTTTTTTACCTGTCAGTTTATTTTGTACTAAGTTGAAATATGAAAAAAAAAAACGTTTTAGCCCATTTTTTCTTGCCTTGTTGGAGCCTAATCCGTAATCAAAAACTTTTAATTTTAAAAAGGACATCATGCAAATATTATTCCAAAAGATTTTTGGTTGTATTTGGAGTGAGTAATTAATCAGGTATATATTGTAGTCTTTGAAAGGTCCTCTATATAATTCTTGTTAGTAGTTCCAGCAGTTGTACGAAATATTGCAGTATAAAAGACATGCTTTATTCAGTTTTTTTGCATTGATAGTTATGTATTGCTCAAATTCTGGAACAAATGGCAGTTTTAATATGTAGGTTGAGGAAGAAATTGAGGAGTTTTGTGTTAGTACTGTACAAATATTCATATCTTTGTGTATACCTGAATAAACTTATTTACTTACTTACTATCTAAAATTGCAAAGGTATTACCATGTCAGACCTATTAATGTGTGTTGTCACTATAATGTGCAACATTATATTAGCAGTGTTGCACTTATTTGACATGTCTTCACCTATTTTCATTCATGTACATGTCAGTCCTGTTGTTATAATCACCCCAAGTGTTTTCCTAAAAGATGCAAACATTTAATGTGAAATAGAAATTTTGAGTCCGGTTGTGTAGTATAGTTTTGATGGTCTCGTGAAGTTAATAATGTTCAGAGTGGTGATTTAACTAGTAAAAGGATATATCAACAAGCATGGTCAATCTGCAGAAGGTACAGTTTTGGCCTAAAGAATCCAGGCTATTGCTAAAAGAAAAAAAAAAGCTATTTGATGGAAATTCATATTTCGTGACTGGAATTGCCCACGTGGTGAACATTTTACTTGATGTTATTGGACTACCTCATTTTCTCGTGGTACATCTGGAGACACGAGTGACATTGAGAAATACATAACCTTAGTTGAAAATGTGCAGTGTGTAAGAGGACTTTGGTCTGAAGATAGAAGGATAGATAATTTCCATAAAAATGTCGACCAGTGTAATACGTGAAAATGAAATGCTGAAGCGCAAAGTTTTTAAGATAGAATTAGACAATATTGCTCAGCAGAAACGCCTTCAGCAACTGGAAAAGATGGTGATGGAGTTGACGTGTAATAGAGCTCCATCACCAGTCTTAGACAGCCACCACCACCCTCCCTTCAACAATTATCTCGGTAAGGATAAGTGTGTAGAGATAACTGAGGGAATAAATGAGAAGGAAAAGCTATTCGGGAGAGCCAGTGAAGAGTTTGAACAAGAGTGCATGAATAATAGTGACCAGCTGTCAGGAGATGTGGCAAGTCTCATGGAAGAGTTTGACAGAAAAGGTAGAGAAAATGGAATTATATATGGCATGGCTCTCAGTAGTAGTGTTGCTGACTCGGAAGATTTAGCAGAAACTAGAAGTATGGATAACATGTCCACACTGTACCCCACCCTGTCAGATTCATATGCTGAGAATGTGTGCAGATCTCCCTTACCATCTCTTCTCACGCCTTCATATCACCAGTCTGAGAACTCAAACATTAATAATTATTCTTATGATAGTGAGCCTTTGATCTCACCCCAGTTGTGTTTAACAACACCTGTTCTTCTTACTACTGAGGCTTTAAGAGAAGTTGAAAAGCACCAGGATCTTTATCAGCAAAATTTTAATTGTGAGAAAAAAATCAATGAGCAAATACTGTGTGTTTGTAGTAACACTAAGGGCTTTGAATTACCCACTTCCACCTTGGAGGGTAAGCCTGTCAAGAAGCCAGCTGTAACCCATACATTGGGCAGTAAAGTTAGCCCATTCTCCAACCTCCTTGCAGGCTTGCGCCAGACAACTAACCAAATTCAGCATAATGGTTTTACTAAGAGTTATTGCCTTACAAGGGGAGATAAATTTGTAAATTCACTCTATGACACAGTGTCCAAGGACCTGCATTTTGTCCGGTCATCTGGTTTTAGCAGTCCGAGCAGCAGTGTGTCTGGTCGCATTTGCAAGTGGACTCACTCCCTCAGGCTTCCACTGCTTTCCCCATTAACAGGAAGCCATTGCAGTGACCTGGAAACACATGTGAGTTTTTTATAAGTCTATCAGTTTTATGCTGATGCATTTTAAATATTTTCTTAAATAAATACATACTCCCTTAAGTGTGTTTACTATCTTTTACAAAGTGAAGTTCATTAAATAATAAGTAAAAGTGGGATGATTTGGAAGTTACTTTGTTTTATGGATGCTGCCTCATATAGTAAGTTTTCATTTATTGTTTTTACTACAGTACATCTCCAAGGTAACCTTTGCATATGTAAACCTTTTCGATATTCAACACTCTTTAAACTTAATGTGTTCTTTCAAGTTCTTGAGGCGTGTTATCAAGCATTTTGTTGTGCTTCCCTGTGCTCGAGTCTGCATGCATGTTTGTGTGTTGGGTTGAAATTGTTTTCCTTTGATATACTACCTTTGAAGAGTTTTGAGAGTTTCTCTGAGCCCGGCCATTGGCCAGGCTCGTTTATTTGAAAGTATTCTTATACTGTATATGTGTCATGTGTTGCTTTTTAAGACAGAGTTGCCAAATAAGTCAAATTTTGTTCAAAATGGATTATTTTTATCCTATTGATTGTCATACGTATTTACATGAATGAAAATGAAATTCAGCTTTGTTTGTACCAAAACTAATAAAATGCAACCTGACCTATCTTAATTTTGCTAAAAAGTTTTGTGCCCTTGTACAGAATAGTTGTACTGGGCACAAATAAGATTAGCCAGATTAATTTGTATTCATCATGAATGCAATGTACGTATACTGTTATATAAATTTTGTGATTTACAAGCTAAAGTACGTATAGTAGACCCCCGGTTTACGATAGTCTCCAAACTCACCCTTTTATGTAAGTTTATTTTTGTAAGTGCTTTTGTAAGTGTATTTTTGGGGGTCTAAAATGACTAATCTAATTTACATTATTCCTTATGGGAATAAATTCGTTTGGTAATGGCACTTGAACAGCATTCTTGAACGAAAAAATGACATAATCCGGGGGTCCACTGTACTTATAAAAAAAACTATGATTATGGCTTGTTTGGCAAACAGTTTCTTGCTGTATAAATGTTCAGGAAGCATGGCCTTTATATATGTTTATTTATAAGATCTATATGTAACACTAATTGCTTGTTTTTCTGATTTTTTTATTTTTGTAATGTCTTTTTTTTTTTGCCCATTTATAATTTTTTTTATGTTTTAATTAGCTTATTCTTATTTTCATCAAGTAGTAGTAAATAGTATTATATTCCTCTATTAATATTTAATTCCATAACTTGTTTCAGGCTTCTGATCTAAAGTTATATATGTTCAGTATTACCCTTTTCATCAAGACCTTGACTTGTTTTAGACTATAATGATCTGAGTGAGCTAACCAGTTCATTGTGTGTGTCCAAGGATGACTTAGTGGTAGCATCTTAATCTAACAATTGTTAACTCCTCCCTTTGCAGGCATCAGATGGGGAATTCTTTACTGAGTTGATGTTCAATCTAGCTGAGATGGAAGATACGGAGGTATATTGTTGGTTGCAATGTTTCTAGGTGGTATCACATACTTATCGTTTTTCATTTATTTGCATTAGGCCTGTTCACTGTGTTGCCTGAGTTGTGAGCACCAGCCTTGAGGTGTTCACATAAATTGGTACAATGTGTTTTATTGGTATGTCCAAGAGTTGAAAAGTCCTTGTGGGGAGATAAGATTTTTAATTGTTAATACTAATGTATAGGTGCATGTGCAAGCATTTTTTAAATTACTGTCCTCAGATAGAAATTGGGTATTTTGTTTAATAATGCAGTTACACTTTATTTTTATACTGTACATTAAAGAGTTAAAATCTGAGGCAGATGTGTTAGGTTAGTGCACTTTGATTGGATGAATGAAGCAGTATATGATTAAAGTGTTTAAAGAAGTGTAAATAGCTGTGTATAACAAAAAGAAAAACAGAAAGATTGAATTCATATGAATAGATTTATAATGAAAATGTGGTATACTGCTCACCCTTGTACTGTAGATGGTGGAAGTAGTTAATGATTTTATATAGCTGAACTGAAACAAAATTATTTTGAAATTGCATATTTAGCAAATGGGTATTAAAAGGAAAAGGGATATTTTTTATCTTGTACTCAGTTGATACATAGTGAGAAACAGGAAGAGAAAGATCAGTATTCAGCCAGGAATTGTAGAATGTATTTCGTGCAAGTACAGTATTTAATGTGATGATTACATAAATGCATAATAGCTAATGACATTGTGCATTTAGTTAATAATAAGCAGTTATGTATATACCATTATTCATTGATAATTTCATATTGAGAATAAATTAATCTTCTTTTAACAAGGAAAACGAATCAGCATAATTACACTCTCTGTAGAGATCAGGTCATACCTCCTCATGGTGAGAGTTAACTGGTACCTTGCTTGTTCTTGCTGAAGATGCCATGTGACATGGTGTGATATTAGGTCTGTCTTTGTTAAATGAGGTTTTTCTAAATGAATGAGGACAGTAATAGAATTGAATTATGTTGCTATATTTGAAATTTTATATTCCCTCTTTTCCTGCCATAACTTATCCTTCGACATTATTGCTACTCCTTCCTTAGCGCTAACTCTATTAGAACCCCCTGACCTAATCCCATTTATTTCTCCCCACTGAAACTCTCCTGCCCCCTTCAGCTTTGTTTCACTTGGAGCCAGGACATCAAGCTTCTTTTCATTTTTAATTCAAGGATTATGTGGAGTAAAATAAGGGTTGGATATGAAAATTGGGTCATAGTAAGGGTTTATGCACCTGGAGAAGAGAGAAGTATAGTGGAAAGAGAGAGATTTGGGAACCATTGAGTGAGTGCATGGGGAGTTTTGAACCAAGTGAGAGAATACTTATGGTTGGGGACCCAAATGCTGAAGTGGGTAAAAATGTCGTGGAGGAAGTAGTAGGTAAGTTTGGGGTGAAAGGGGTAAATGAAAATGGGGAACCTTTAATTGAACTATGGGTAGAAAGAGGTTTGGTAATAAGCAATACATATTTTATGAAAAAGAGGATAAATAAGTAGTATACAATTATGATGATATAGCACGTAATAAAAATATTTTGTTAGATTATGTATTGGTGGATAAATGGTTGATGGGTATGCTTCAGGATGTGCATGTTTATAGAGGGGCAACAGATATATTGGATCATTATTTAGTTGTAGCTAGTTAGAGTAAGAGGTAGATGGGGCAAAAGGAAAGTGGCACCAGTAAGAGAAGTGAAAGTTTATAAACTAAGGGAGGAGGAAGTTACGGTGAGATATAAGTAACTGTTGGCAGAAAAGTGGGCTAGTGCGAGTATGGGTAGTGGGGGTTAAGAGGAGTGGGATAGTTTTAAAAATGCCGTGTTAGAATGCAGGCCGAAGTTTGTGGCTATAGGAGGGTGGGTGCAGGAGGAAAGAGGAGTGATTGGCGGAATGATGAGGTAAAGGGTGCGATAAAAGAGAAAAAGGTTGCTTATGAGAAGTTTTTACAAAGCAGAAGTGATTTAAGATGGGCAGAGTATATGGAGAGTAAAATAAAGGTGAAGAGAATGATGAGAGAGTGCAAAAGGAGAGCAAATGATAGAGTGGGTGATGCACTGTCAACAAATTTTGCTGAGCATAAGAAACATTTTTGGAGATAAACAGGTTAATAACAAAAAAGGCACAATACCGTGACTGGAGCAATACACACACAACCCGCACATATAAAAGGGAGGAGCTTACGACGACGTTTCGGCCCGACTTGGACCATTTACAAAGTCACACTAACACACAGAGACGGAGGAAGGGGTATTTATAGGCAGGCAGACAGGGGAGGGTACAAGAGAGTGGGGTAATAATGGAGTAAGTAGTGGAAGTGGTAGTAGTAGTAATAGTAGTAGTGGAGACAGTCATATTCTAGGAAAGGAGCACTGCAATGAGGCTAGCAGCCCGCAAGGGTGGGACGAGAACACAGAGGGAGGAAAGGCGAATAAAATGAAGGACAAATACAAGGCAAAAGAAAGAAAGGAAAACCCATAGGAGAAAAAAGGAGAAGGGGGAAGAGATGAAAGGGGAAGGAATCAGGTTAAGTCACGGGTGTTCTGAAGCTTAGAGCATTTAACAATGTAATGAGAGAGGAAAGCATCAACAGAGACAAAGCCAGGGCTAAGATTCATACAGGGAAAGTTGTGTATAAGGAAGGATTCAACCAGGCGGCGACTATGAAAGTTGGACGTAGGGTAGACAGTTTTAGCAGAAGACCAATCAAAAGGATGACTGTGATCTCTGACATGACAGAAAAGAGCATTATTAGTGTCGGCAAGCCTAACACTATTTTTGTGCTCCTTGAGTCTGTCAGAAAGAGATCGGCCAGTTTCTCCGAAGTACTGAAGAGGACAGGAAGAGCAAGAAATAGAGTAGACACCAGGAGAATCTGTGGAGGGAGGGGAGGTATGAACTAGATTAGTGCGAAGAGTGTTAGTCTGACGAAAGGTAAGTTTGATGTCTAAGGAACGGAGAGAGTTTTTTTTTGTCATCAGTTTACTGACATGTCTTCTCCTAAATATCTGAATGCATTTACTTCCTTCATATTCCCTCCCTCCAGCCTGATATACAGTAATGAATTAGCATATGTGGGAAGAGCACATATATTACCCTCCCTTATCTTTTTTTACTTCTCTATATCAAGTCATTGGTTTTACTTTTCTATACCGATAATAATTGATTTTATGGAAGGAACATAATTATTGCTATCATCTGCATTTGCAGGATAAGTGTGGGGTTTGTCAATAGATTATGTATTTTAATTTTAATTTATACAGTGTTTTTGATGAAAAATAAAAATAATTCTGGTCCCAAGGCATCAGATGAGGAGGATTTGGTAGTGGATGAGGTTGTCTCATTTTCGATGACTGGAGGAAACCGACACCGCTCGGAATCATTCTCTTCCATCACTGGTCCTTGTGTACCCCCGGATCTTCTCATGGATACAGGAAAGGTAGATATATTGCCCTTTTTTTCTTCTCTCCAGCTGGTATGAATTAATATTTTCCTGTGAAGTTAGTAAATTGGTAGACACTATAAAGTGTTTGAGTTAAGGGATTTTGCCTATTGTTAAATAGTTTGATCAGATAATCAGGACAGATTAAATATATATTTTTTAATTCTGTTAGAATCCACTCTTCTGTTTTTTGTTTTTTTCCAACAAGTCGGCCGTCTCCCACCGAGGCAGGGTGACCCAAAAAGAAAGAAAATCCCCAAAAAGAAAATACTTTCATCATCATTCAACACTTTCACCACACTCATACATAATCACTGTCTTTGCAGAGGCGCTCAGATACGACAGCTGAGAATAGTCCCTCCCAGCTGTCACTATCCCAGACCCCTCCTTTAAAGTGCAGGCATTGTACTTCCCATTTCCAGGACTCAAGTCCAACTAAATCAATTAACTGGTTTCCCTGAATCCCTTCACAAAATGTTACCCTGCTCACACTCCAACAGCTCGTCAGGTCCCAAAAACCATTCGTCTCCATTCACTCCTATCTAGCATGATCACATGCTTGCTGGAAGTCCAAGCCCCTCGCCCAAAAAAACTTCTTTACCCCCTCCCTCCAACCTTTTCTAGGACGACCCCTACCCCGCCTTCCTTCCCCTACAGATTTATACGCTCTCCAAGTCATTCTACTTTGATCCATTCTCTCTAAATGACCAAACAAACTCAACTACCCCTCTTCAGCCCTTTGACAAATACTTTTAGTAACTCCACACCTTCTCCTAATTTCCACACTCCGAATTTTCTGCATAATATTTACACCACACATTGCCCATAGACAGGACATCTCCACTGCCTCCAGCCGCCTCCTCGCTGCAGCATTTACAACCCATGCTTCACACCCATATAAGAGTGTTGGTACCACTATACTTTCATACATTCCCTTCTTTGCCTCCATGGATAACGTTTTTTATCTCCACAGATACCTCAACGCACCACTCACCTTTTTTCTTCATCAATTCTATGGTTAACCTCGTCCTTCATAAACCCATCCGCTGACACGTCAACTCCCAAATATCTGAAAACATTTACTTCTTCCATAATCCCTCTCTCCAATGTGATATCCAATTTTTCTTTATTTAAATCGTTTGATACCCTCATCACCTTACTCTTATTTATGTTCACTTTCAACTTTCTACCTTTACACACCCTCCCAAACTCGTCCACTAACCTTTGCAACTTTTCTTTAGAATCTCCCATAAGCACAGTATCATCAGCAAAAAGTAATTGTGTCAACTCCCATTTTGCATTTAATTCCCCATAATTTAATCCCACCCCTCTCCCCAACACCCTAGCATTTACTTCTTTTACAACCCCATCTATAAATATATTAAACAACCATGGTGACATTACACATCCCTGTCTAAGACCTACTTTTACCGGGAAGTAATTTCCCTCTCTCCTACACACCCTAACCTGAGCCTCACTATTTTCATAAAAACTCTTTACATCCTTCGGTAACTTACTACCTATTCCATACACTTGCAACATTGCTCCTCTATCCACTCTGTCATATGCCTTTTCTAAATCCATAAATGCAATGAAAACTTCTCTACCTTTATCTAAATACTGCATTTTTAAAACTATCCTCACTCTCTGCAACCCCCCCACTACTCATACTTGCACTAGCCCACCTTTCTGCCAATAGTTGCTTATATCTCACCCTAACTTCCTCCTCCCTTAGTTTATATAATTTTACCTCTCTTACTTGCTGTTGCCATTTTCTTTTTGTCCCATCTACCTTTTACTCTAACTGTAGCTACAACTAAATAATGATCTGATATATCTGTTGCCCCTCTATAAACATGTACATCCTGAAGCCTACCCATCAACCTTTTATCCACCAATACGTAATCTAACAAGCTACTTTCATTACGTGCTATATCATACCTTGTATACTTATTTATCCTCTTTTTCATAAAATATGTATTACTTATTACCAAACCTCTTTCTACACATAGCTCAATTAACGGTTCCCCATTTACATTTACCCCTGGCACCCCAAATTTACCTACTACTCCCTCCACAACATTTTTACCCACTTTAGCATTAAGATCCCCAACCACAATTACTCTCTCACTTGGTTCAAAACTCCCCACACACTCAACATTTCCCAAAATCTCTCTCTCTCCTCTACACTTCTCTCTTCTCCAGGTGCATAAACACTTACTATAACCCACTTTTCACATCCAACCTTTATTTTACTACACATAATCCTTGAATTTATACATTTATATTCCCTCTTTACCTGCCATAACTGATTATTCAACATTATTGCCACTTCTTCTTTAGCTCTAACTCTATTTGAAACCCCTGACCTAATCCCATTTATTTCTCCCCACTGAAACTCTCCTACCCCCTTCAGCTTTGTCTCACTTAAAGCCAGGACATCCAGCTTCTTTTCATTCATAACATCTACAATCATCTCTTTCTTATCATTCGCACAACATCCACGCACATTCAAACATCCCACTTCGACGGTTTTCTTCTTTTTCTTTTTAGTAAATCTATACAGGAAATGGGGTTACTAGCCCATTGTTCCCAGCATTTTAGTTGACTTTTACAACACGCATGGCTTACGGAGGAAAGATTCTTATTCCACTGCCCCATGGATATGAAAGGAAAAGCAATAAGAACGAGAACTATTAAGATAAAATCAAAGAAAAGTCAGATGAGTGTGTATACATAAATGTGTATCGTGACCTAAGTGTAAGTAGAAGTAGCAAGACGTACCTGAAATCTTGCATGTTTATGAGACAGAAAAAAGACACCAGCAATCCTTTGTTTTACACTCACTTGGCAGGACGGTAGTACCTCCCTGGGTGGTTGCTGACTATCAACCTTTAATTTACAGGAATTTTTAAGAGATTAAAAAATGTAATAATATTGGTAGAATTACCGACAATATGTTAAGTAAAAGGACACAAATGCAACTAATGTGACATTTTATTGTGGCAACGTTTCGCTCTCCAGGCTTGAAAAAGCTCTTGGAGAGCGAAACGTTGCCACAATAAAATGTCACATTAGTTGCATTTGTGTCCTTTTACTTAACAGATTAAAAAATATTTAGAGCATATTGTAAAAAATTCTTTTGTTTTGGTATAAAAGTAATGCAAGGAATATGACATAGGAATGGTTTATTTTTGGCTTTGTCAGGAGCTTGTAAAGTTAACCTTTTTTTGTATGGTGCTTAGTTTAGTCATTTGTGTTGCATCTAGCAGTGTTCTTTTATTATGTAATATACAGTGGTTCCTCGGTTTTCGTGCATCACCAAACTCAAACATTTATTTAAGTGTATTTTCGTAAGTGCTGTTGCAAGTTTATTTTTGGGAGTCTGAAATAGACTAACCTACGTGACATTATTTCTTAAGGAAGTAAATTCGTTCAGTAATGGCACTTGAGCAGCATTCTGGAACGAATTTTCGGCGAAAACCGAGGGACCACTGTACTCTGGCTTGTACAGTACACTACTGTATGACTGATCTTGTTGGTAACTACTTTGGAGTTTCTGTGGCTCTAACTGAACACACAAGTTGTTGATAAATTGATTGCTTGCATTCCAATATCTATTATTTTATTATTACCTGTTGCCTTGATCCACTGGGAACTGTCCTCCAAAGGATGAATTCAGCATAAAAGTATATAAATATTCCTTTCTAATCATTGGGTGGCCTGTTGTGTATTCATAATGTTATTAGACCTATTCCTTTCCATGATGTTATTTTTCCAAATAGCAATCACCTTAACTTTAAAATTTACTTGCATGTTCTCCTTATAAGCCTTACCATGAGCCATTTTCTCCAGATGTTTGAAATGTTAAATAGCATTATTTATTTCTACTGAATCCCACCTTCCACATCTGGCATTCTCTGATCCCACATATTCCATACACTATTCTATTACTTTCTCTTCTCATCAACTTGTACCAAAACTATTTTAGATTACTTCATTGTTTGAATCTTGGATTGATGTGCCATATTCCATATTTGTTTCACTTTTCATAAATTTTATATTGAAAGCTGTTACTGTCATCCAATCCTTTCTTCACGTGCTTTTTAATGTTTCTATGGATCCATAAACTTTTTTTCTCTTTTGAGTTGTACACTCCCTTTTTGTATATGAACAGTGTAATGTTTGCATTACCATTTGTATTCTCTTGTTTTTTCTCTTATACCAACACACTTATATGGGTGTGAAGCATGGGTTGTAAATGCGGCAGCGAGGAGGCGGCTGGAGGCAGTGGAGATGTCCTGTCTAAGAGCAATGTGTGGTGTAAATATTATGCAGAAAATCTTTGAAAGAGTGATGAGACGGCAGATTACAAAGTTCATGGACCAGCACAACCAACATAACCCGAACCAGCATGGCTTTAGAGCGGGTCGATCATGCCTGTCACAGCTGCTGAACCATTATGACAGAATTACGGAGGCATTGGAGGACGACCAAAACGCAGATGTGATTTACACAGATTTTGCAAAGGCGTTTGACAAATGCGATCATGGAGTGATAGCGCACAAAATGAGGGCCATAGGCATTACGGGGAAGGTAGGCAGATGGATTTTTGAGTTCCTAACACACAGAACACAAAAAGTAGTAGTGAACAGGGCAAGATCCAGCATCAGCGAGGTCAAAAGCTCAGTGCCCCAAGGCACTGTCCTGGCACCTCTGCTGTTTCTCATCCTCATAGCAGACATAGATAAAAACACCCAGCACACTTTTGTATCATCATTTGCAGATGACACTAAAATAAGCATGAAAGTCACTACGGTAGAGGACACTGAAAAATTACAGGAGGACATAAGCAGGGTCTTCCAATGGGCAGTGGAGAACAACATGACGTTCAATGGTGATAAGTTTCAGCTGCTTAGGTATGGAAAAATGAAGAACTCAAAAGGAACACTATATACAAAACGCAAGAGGGTCACCACATAGAACGAAAGGAACACGTAAAGGACTTGGGAATAATTATGTCTGCTGATCTGTCGTTTAAAGACCATAACAAGACGAAGATCACAACAGCCAGGAAGATGACGGGGTGGGTATTGAGAACTTTCAAAACAAGGGAAATAATGCCGATGGTGACACTATTCAAATCGCTAGTGCTCCCCACTTAGAATACTGCTCAGTGCTGACGGCCCGTTCAGGACAGGAGAAATAGCAGAGCTGGAACAAATCCAGAGATCGTTACGGCTCACATTGAGCCATTGAAACATCTAAATTATTGGGAACGCCTTCAAGTCTTAAACATGTACTCATTGGAGCGGAGGGAGAGAGATACATGATAATATATACATGGAAAGTACTTGAGGGCCTGGTCCCAAATCTGCACACTGCCATAACAACATACTGGAGTGAGAGATATGGGAGAAAGTGTAAAATAAACCCAGTGAGGAGCAGGGGTGCGGTGGGGACAATACGGGAGCACTGTATTAACATCCGGGGTCCCAGACTATTCAACATCTTACCAGAAGATATCCGAAACACGGCTGGAACCAGTGTAGAAGCCTTCAAGAGGAAACTGGACAAATATCTTCACCAGGTGCCAGATCAACCAGGCTGTGATGGGTATGTGGGGCAGCGGGCCTCCAGCAGCAACAGCCTGGTTGACCAGGCAAGCACCAGACGAGCCTGGCCCATGGCCGGGCTCAGAGAGTAGATACTCTCGAATCTCTTCAAAGGTATATCAAAGGTGTGGAAATTAAGAGTTGTGGAGTTACTAAAAGTATATGTCAAAGGGCTGAAGAGGGGTTGTTGAGGTGGTTTGGTCATTTAGAGAGAATGGATCAAAGTAGAATGACTTGGAGAGCGTATAAATCTGTAGGGGAAGGAAGGCGGGGTAGGGGTCATCCTCGAAAAGGTTGGAGGGAGGGGGTAAAGTAGGTTTTGTGGGCGAGGGGCTTGGACTTCCAGCAAGCATATGTGAGCGTGTTAGATAGGAGTGAATGGAGACGAATGGTTTTTGGGACATGACGAGCTGTTGGAGTGTGAGCAGGGTAACATTTTGTGAAGGGATTCAGGGAAACCAGTTAATTGATTTAGTTGGACTTGAGTCCTGGAAATGGGAAGTACAATGCCTGCACTTTAAAGGAGGGGTCTGAGATAGTGACAGCTGGGAGGGACTATTCTCAGCTGTCATATCTGAGCTCCTCTGCAAAGACCAGAAATGTCCAACATGCGCCTGGTATCATCAAGTGTATTTTTACCTGTGTAGATAATGACTATCCAACACAAGACCAGTCTCACAGTCACACATAACAAACAGTTTTATACCAAAGCGATTACATTTGCTTGGTATATATTGTTTGAATGACAATCGTCCCTTGAACAGAATCAAGGACTCGTCAACAACAATGTTCTTGAATGGATAAAAGTAGGCACTGAATTTTTGCTTGAGATACATAAACAATTCCCGGATTTTCTAGAGGAGGTCATTTCAGTTTGGAGTATTCCTATCTGAGAAGTGCAACATTCTTAGCAACAGAAGGAATCTGTTGCAGGGAAGGAGGTCACGGAAGACTGGAGTGCTAATGAAGTGGTCTGTGGACCAGTAGTTTGCTATATTGTTCTTATATGTGTGTGGCATAAGCATGATAGTGCCAAGGAATAAATACATTTCAGCCACAGTTGTATCTTTCCACCTGCGCAGCCGTGACGATTCTGAAAAATCTGCATGGGCCATTGTATACTGGTAGTACAGGTTGGTCTGGGTAACAATCAGGTTCATTATTGGCTCATCAAAGTATAGTTGAAAATAGTCTAACTCTGTAGACTCATTTGTTATGGAACAGTGTGGCATGATGCCACTTCCACTGCCATCAAAACTGAAAGGATGTGGCACGAATGGTGTATGTTCAGTCCACTTCCATTCACGATCAGATGGTGCAGGGTGGACCTGTGGTATGGGACGTGGGGGAGCAGGAGGAGGGACGGGAGTGGGGCCAGCACATGATTGAGAGGGTGCCTCGTGGTCCTTTGTCTGTCCACACACAGCGCCACGAGGTCCAGGCACTGTGCCACCCACCACCTCTTCCTCCATCCCAGCATACTCTCCTTCATTATCACTTTCACTATCAGTGGCTGGGGTTTTGGATCGTGACCTGCCACAACCCTTGCCTCTAACTGCATATGGCACACTGCCTGAACGTAGGTAATGACGCCCAAAAGTATGTTTCACTGGGAATAATGATAATCACTGTCACTCGACGAATCGTCTATGGGCATAAAATCAATTTCATCATCGTCACTTATATCACCTTCACTATCGTCATTATCATAACACATGGAAAATTATAATTTCCTCTTGCGGAGTTGCCTTTGGGTAGTAACTCTAGCAACCCCAGAGGTGCTGGGTTGAGGGTCTGTGGCCACACTGGCCACCCCAGAAGTGCTGGGCTGAGGGTCTGGTATGTCCGCACTGGCCACCCCAGAGGTGATGGGCTGAGGTTCATCTGGGTTGTCATCAATAGTTTCACTAATTCCTTGATTATTAGTGGCTATATCACTGTCAAATCCACAAACCTCGTGTTCTGTTTCACTTTCCGAGAATAGTAGAGTGTTAATACGGCGAGGTGTGAGTGAATCACCGGGGTTTGCCATGATGTTGACCCAAGATGGAGCTGAAACTAACTGGGGCTACCATGCGGTACCCTGGCGTCCCCGATTTTTTTCATACTGCGCACACTGAGTGCGCAGACCCATTCTCTCATGTCTAGGCGACTCAGGCCTATCGCGCTGAATTTGAACGAATGTAAAATAAAACGTAGATCTATGTTCGGTCAGCTACGCACGTGAACGTATATACGTATTACAACCTCAGGTTCAATGGCCTGTTAGCCTGAGTGTAAAAGGGAGCTTGGAGCAAAGAAACACAGTAGAAAATGCTTTGAATTTGTATTTCCTTTACCAAGCAATTATGATTATATCAGACTTTTGTCTTTTCCTTCACCAATTATAAGATAGGGGTTTGTACAAGTATGTACACTATGTACAGAGAGAGTAATAATAATAATACAAGCCACGGTCGTCAAGGCAAAACAGCAGCCAAAAGACAGAGACAACCTTCCACAACCAGCTCAATGCAGGAATTCCAATGACAAACTGTGAGTGGTATCCACGTCACCTTTGTCATTGTCAAACTCAAATTATAATTGGCTGAACCGAGTCGTTGATTTGATGATGGGGCCCCATCGCCAAACCCTTAACGATGGTTCGCTGGTTGGAGGGGAGCCTATGTGGGTGTGTTTAACATGCTCCGAATAAAGGTTATGTACTCTTTGCATGCAACAGTATATCTACGTGTGGACAGTTTAAGGGTTAAAGGAGTTGTCTGGGATAGTGACTGCTGGGAGAGACTATTCTCAGCTGTCGTATCTGAGCGCCTCTGCAAAGACAGTGATTATGTATGAGTGTGGTGAAAGTGTTGAATGATTATGAAAGTATTTTCTTTTTGGGGATTTTCTTTCTTTTTGGGTCACCCTGCCTCGGTGGGAGACGGCCGACTTGTTGAAAAAAAAATAATATATATATATATATTCTTTGGATTACACATATTTTGATCAATGTTTACAGGCATGTGGTGAATTGGGTGTCCGTCTTAAGGAAGTTAAAGAGGAGGAGGAGGAGGATTTGGAAAATAACATACTATTGGAAAATGCCCTGGTACCTTCTGAAGATACAGAGACACCTACTTTGAGGGCAGAGCATGAGCAGTGTATGAAAATGAAGCTAAATTTAAAAAGTGAAGAGGTGGAAATTGGGCCTGAAGAGGAGTGGATTGAAGGTTAGTGAAGTATGGGATTTGTTGAAGATATGTTTTTAATATTTTCATATTTTTCATTTTAGGCATAATAAATTTAACTTCTGTTTACTGAAGAATATAAAATCAGTACCTCTGCTGTATAAAAAATTATAACCAGAAATCTGAAAGATTATTAATCATGGAATTATTTAAATATATTAGAATTTGATGTGAGGATTACAATTATCCACACAGATTTTGAAGTCTCCAACCCCGACAAAGAACTTGGGACAATTACATCTCAAGTAATTGACGAGGTGAGTTTGTTATGTCAGCATTTGGTGTTGAGGTGCAATGGTTGGTTTTGTTTCATTTCGTTTGGACTGGTTGTGGGTGAAATTGTGGGGAATCTTGGTGCAAGGAACATCACTTGGCTTGTCAACTGATCAAGGTGAGTGGGAAACTTGCCTAACACTATTAAAGTTAGGGTAGTATTTTTTCAGTTTGCTCTTATGCCACAAGAGATTGTATGATACTGCTTGATAGCCCAAGTACAGTAACCTCAACAATTATGCATTGCCTTGAGGGATAATTATAGATGACTTTGTAATAAAATACAGGCATTTTGTAAATATATAACTGTCATATTGTATTATCAAAGAAATATTGTATGTCATTGGCATATCTTTCAAAGCTAGTAGCATATTGCAAATTGCACTTTCCTGAATGAATACTCAGATCCAAGTACAGTGGACCCTCGGTTAACGAATACCCCGGAAATCGTGCAATTATGTAAGTATAATTTTGTAAGTTCTTGTGGAAGTGTATTTTTGGGGGTCTGAAATAGACTAACCTACGTGAAATTTTTCCTTAAGGGAGTAAATTCGTTCGGTAATGGCACTTGAGCAGACTTCAGGAGTGAAGTTTTTACGAAACTCGGGGGTCCACTGTACAGGCAAGCCGCCCTCTTATACAGCAGGTTAGGTTCTGGGCTACTGCTGTAAAGTGAAACACACACACACACACCTTTTTTTTTTTTTTTTCACTTTTCAAATGCATTTAAAAGTCTGATAACACATTTACACTATCATATATTAAGTGAGCAATAAAGCTAGGCCTAAAAATTACATATACAGTACACACATTAGTACTACTACTTTCTTTCAACAAACCGGGTGTATCCCACCAAGGCAGGGTGGCCCAAAAAGAAAAACAGAAGTTTCTCTTTTTAAATTTAGTAATATATACAGCAGAAGGGGTTACAAGCCCATTGCTCCCTGCATTTTAGTTGCCTCTGACGACATGCATGGCTTACGGAGGAAGAATTTTGTTTAATTTTCCCGTGGAGATAAGCGGAAATAAACATAAACATGAACATGAACTAGTAAGAAAATAGTAAAGTAAAGTAAATTTTATTTCATTGCAATTTTACATAGATATTTTTAGTTACAATCATAAACTGAAGTGCAAGGAGAGCCACTGACATGCCATGGCATTAGGGGAAGCTTAATCTAATGACTTATAGACTATGTACATAATATTAGAGAAATTGATTGAGATTTTTCTAGTTATATATTTGATTTCAAATTACAATATGATGATATTACACTGTTAAAATTACAATATGATGATATTACATTGTTACAAGTGTTTAGGAGGATGGTAATATAAAATTGAGATTATCTTAAGGAAAATAACATTGAGCATTTTTTAAAGTAATTTATAATATGAGTATTTAGTTTAGGGTGAGTAGGGGGTTACATAATTATCTTATAGGAAAATAATATTGAGCATTTTTAAAAGTAGTTTACAGTATGAGTATTTAGTTTAGGGTGAGTAGGTGGTTTTTGAGAAGTCTTAAATTGATTTTCAGACAAGCTTATCTTAGTATTTACTGGTAAGGAATTCCAGATTCTGGGGCCCTTTATGTGCATAGAATTTTTACATAGGTTGATATGGACTCAGGGTATATCAAAAAGTGATCTGTGTCTTGTGTTATGGTCATGGGTCTTATTAAAGTTGGTGAGGAGAATTTTGAGCGGAGGGTTTATATTAGAGTGTAGAGTTTTATGTATGTAGTAGGCACAAGAATAAGTGTGAATGTTCTTTACGGTGAGTAGTCTTAGGCTTTTGAATATAGGTGGAGTATGCTGTTTAGAGTGGGAATTTGTTATCATTCTGACTGCAGCCTTTTGCTGGATTATGAGTGGTTTGAGGTGATTTAATGTTGTTGATCCCCATGCACAGATTCCATAGGTGAGATAAGGGTAGATAAGTGAATGATATAGTGCAAGGAGAGCTGTTTGAGGCACATAATAGTGTATCTTTGATAATATGCCTACTGTCTTTGAGATTTTCTTGGGGGTGAGTATGTATACAGTGGAACCTCGATTTACGAGTGCCCCAGCATACAAGTTTTTTGAGGTATGAGCTGTCGCTCGGTCGATTTTTTGCTCTGAGTCACGAGCCAGCTTCCCCCTCAACCCACAACCCGCACACCTGGCTTGTGTTTATCTATGATTTCATGCTTTAATTCCATGGACATCATCATCTTTTTCTTCTCAGCACTGTCCTTTGCACTTTCTTAGGACCCATGGTTAGAGTAAAATAAATATATACAAACAATAGTACAATTTTAATTAAAACATTAGAATAAAAGTTGTAATGGTTAATTTTTTTTTTTTTTTAACAAGTTGGCCGTCTTCCACCGAGGCAGGGTGACCCAAAAAGAAAGAAAATCCCCAAAAAGAAAATACTTTCATCATCATTCAACACTTTCACCTCACTCACTCATAATCACTGTCTTTGCAGAGGCGCTCAGATACGACAGCTGAGAATAAGTCCCTCCCAACTGTCACTATCCCAGACCTCCTCCTTTAAAGTGCAGGCATTGTACTTCCCATTTCCAGGACTCAAGTCCTACTAAATTAATTAACTGGTTTCCCTGAATCCCTTCACAAAATATTACCCTGCTCACATTCCAACAGCTCGTCAGGTCTCAAAAACCATTCGTCTCCATTCACTCCTATCTAGCTCGCTCACACATGCTTGCTGGAAGTCCAAGCCCCTCGCCCACTAAACCTCCTTTACCCCCTCCAACCTTTTCGAGGACGACCCCTACCCCGCCTTCCTTCCCCTACAGATTTATACGCTCTCCAAGTCATTCTACTTTGATTCATTCTCTCTAAATGACCAAACCACCTCAACAACCCCTCTTCAACCCTCTGACAAATACTTTTAGTAACTCCACACCACCTCCTAATTTCCACACTCCGAATTTTCTGCATAATATTTACACCACACATTGCCCTTAGACAGGACATCTCCACTGCCTCCAGCCGCCTCCTCGCTGCAGCATTTGCAACCCATGCTTCACACCCATATAAGAGTGTTGGTACCACTATACTTTCGTACATTCCCTTCTTTGCCTCCATGGATAATGTTTTTTGTCTCCACAGATACCTCAATGCACCACTCACCTTTTTTTCTTCATCAATTCAGTAAACTTATTCCCCTATAATTCTTACAATCCCTTTTATCCCCCTTCCCTTTATATAAAGGAACTATACATGCTCTCTGTTAAAAAATTTACCTGTAATAAATGCAGTTACTGTTACAAATGAGTAGGCATTGTCTTTACAGACTCGACTGATAAACAAAATTCAGTATGCAGATGGCAAGGATGTTAAACTTCCAGCTGGATCTATCGTTCTGGCAATGGTGAATGAGTCTGGCTCCCTAGTTCCTCTGCCTCAGCTGCAAGTTGATCCACAAACACTCTCTCGTGCAGTTACAATGGATGCGCACGAAAATTTGATTGATGAAGAAGTTGATATAGAGACAGTAACCGAAAAAACACCAGGTAGATTTCTCTCTTAATAATTTGATTTGTTTAAATTAATTTAATCTGTTTACATTAGTCTCTTATTTTTTTTTATTACATCAGATGTTTCCAACAAAGATAAGGTAATCCGAAGAAGGAATTACCTTCACTATCATTCAATAGATGTCTTGTCAGAAGTGTGGGGATCTCACAATTCAAATGAACCTCCCCCTATATTAGTGGGGAAATAAATAGAGGGAACTTTCAATTTAACCAACTAATAGTGGGGGAAGAGAATGTTTGTTAATGCTAATTGTCTGTTAAATCCTAGTTATGAGAATATTTTTCCATGATTGTAACATTAACGAAATTTTTTTTAATTTAAACTAAGTCTGTTAAATCCAAATAAGAAATTTACCTAGGAGCTCCAACAATGGCAGGTATTCTGGAGATCTGTTGTATCTACAATTTTCCTTAACCCTTTCAGGGTCCAAGGCCATTTTTGGAAGGGGTGCGCCAGTGTCCAAGAATTTAAAAAAAAAAATTCATATTTTTTCTTATGAAATGGTAGAGAATCTTTTTCTGAAGGTAACAAAACAAAAAGTACAAAATTTGATTGAAAATTGACGAAATTATGCTATCGTGAATTTTGATGTGTCAGCGATATTTACGCATCGGCGATTTTGCCGACTTTGACTCCCATTTTAGGCCAATTACAGTGGTACCTCGGTTAACGATATTTTTTCATTCGAGAATGCTGTTCAAGTGCCATTACCAAACTAATTTATCCCCATAAGGAATAATGTAAAATAGACTAGTCCTTTTAGACCCCCAAAAATACACTTACAAAAGCATTTAAAAAATAAACTTACATAAAAGCGCGAGTTTGGGGAACATCGTTAACCGAGGTACCACTGTACATTATTCCAGTCGACCAAATTCTTAGCTATTTCACTAGTATTACTTCTATTCTATTGATTGAGCACAAGAAATTGCTCAGTCAACTGTTTCAACTTCAAAATAAAGTGGTTGGAAATTGGTAATTTAGCCAATTTAACTCAAAGTTCAAAATATTCCAATTTCAAAATAGTGTGCATAATAAACAATGCAGGCATTCCTGGCACTAAACTAACATTTCCTCTGTTCATTAGTTATGTTTTCAGTCTTTACAAATGAATTCCATTTTGATTTTTTATTCACATAATGAATTTTTATTCAAACCAAAAAATGGAAGATTTACTGTTATGCAATATTGTAATAATTGTACAAATAATATCACCACATTTGTGAACGTATATTAGACCCACCAGCTGGCGCGTATTAGACGTGTGAGGTCATTTGTTTATTCTTGAACATAGGCAAAAAGTTAACATTTCCGCTAATTTGAGCTCAGTTTCAAGCCATTTGCAGTACTAAAACCAATCGAAATCATCTCTATATCTGTAATATATCTTCCATTCTATCAAATGAGACCAAGAAATCACAAATACAACTATTCAAAGTACAGGAAAAAACACTGCAAAGTCGCTCTTTTAATCAAAAATTGCGGTTTCAGTTTTTTCTCTGTTTATGCACTGTGTGCTGCAGGATTTGTTTTATGTGGTGCACACTTGCCACATAGATGTATTTTCTCATATCTAGGCCCAAATTTGCCGCTCAAAGCTTATCTGAGTGAGCTGAGCTCATGACGTAGAACTACGGTTTGGACCCTGAAAGGGTTAAAAATAATGGACAGTTTTTATTTAATGTCCATTAACCTTTTCATTGTCTGTGCCGTAGTACTGTGGGTTTGAGGTCAATATTGGTGCCTTAGTACAATGCCATGAGCTAGCTCACTCAGTAAACTTGGGCCTAGATCTAAGAGGTCTATGGTTTTTATGGCTGCATTCTTGGTTTCATGGTCTCATTTGAAAGAATGGAAGATGTATTACAGAAATATAGATGATTGTGATCATTTCTATTTCTGTAATGTGCGATTGGTTTCAGGATTGAAAATTGCTTGAAATTGAGCTCAAAGTAGCAGAAATGTTTGATTTTTTTTTTATATTCAAGAGTAAACATATCACGTCACTCGTCCAATACATGTCCAGCTGGTGAGTCTAATATGCGTTCACGAATGCTCTGATATTATTTATACAATTATTACAATATTACATAATAGTAAATGTTTTATTTTTTGTGTGAATAAAAATTTTTTGTGTGAATAAAAAATCAAAGTGGAATTCATATGTAAAGCCTGGGAATGTAAGTGATGAACAGAGGAAATGTTATTTTAGTGAAGGAATGCATCCATTATTTATTCTGGACCCTATTTTGAAATTGAAATACAGTGGACCCTCGCCATTCGAACACTCCAAAACTCACCCTTTTATGTAAGTTTATTTTTGTAAGTGCTTTTATAAGTGTATTTTTGGGGGTCTGAAATGGACTAATCTAATTACATCATTCCTTATGGGAATAAATTTGTTTGGTAACAGCACTTGAACAGCATTCTGGAATGAGGGTGAGTTTTGGAGTGTTCAAATTTCAAGGGTCCACTGTATTTTGAAATTTGTGTGAAATTGGCCAAATTACCAATTTCTGACCAGTTTGTTGGATAGTTGATTAGGTGGTTTCTCGTACTCAGTCGATAAAATGGAAGACACACTAGTGAATTTTTTTTTTTATTATTAACACGTTGGCTGTCTCCCACCAAAATAGGGTGGCCTGAAAAAGAAAAACTTTCATCATCATTCACTCCATCACTGTCTTGCCATAGGCGCGGCGCGCTTACACTACATTTATAAAACTGCAACATTAACATTCCTCCTCCAGGAGTCTGACCTGCTGGTTTCCCTGAATCCCTTCATAAATGTTACCCTGCTGACACTCCAACAGTACGTCAAGTCCTAAAAACCATTTGCCTCCATTCGCTCCTATCCAACACGCTCACGCATGCTTCCTGGAAGTCCAAGCCCCTCTCACACAAAACCTCCTTTAACCCCTCCCTCCAACCTTTCGTAAGCCGACCCCTACGCCGTCTTCCCTCCACTACAGATTTATACACTCTTGAAGTCATTCTATTTTGTTTCATTCTCTCTACATATTCGAACCACCTCAACAACCCCTCCTCAGCCCTCTGGATAATAGTTTTAGTAATCCCGCACCTCTGCCTAATTTCCAAACTACGAATTCTCTGCATTATATTCACACCACACATTGCCCTTAGATATGACATCTCCACTGCCTCAAGCCTTTTCCTTGTTGCAACGTTCACCATCCATGCTTCACACCCATATACAGTGGAACCCCGAGTGACGTAAAAACTTCATTCCAGAAGCCTGCTCAAGTGCCATTACCGAATGAATTTACTCTCTTAAGAAATAATGTCAAGTAGGTTAGTCCATTTCAGACCCCCAAAAATACACGTACAAAAGCACTTACAATATTATACTTACATAATTGTACGATTTCCGGGGTGTTCGTTACTCGGGGTTCCACTGTACTGGCGTTGGTATAACTATACATTGTAATTGGCCTAAAACAGGACTCAAAGTGGGCAAAATTGACAATGCGTAAATATCATCGACACAGCAAAATTCACGAAAATTTTGTCAGTTTTCCATCAAATTTCATACTTTTTTTTTATTACCTTCAGAAGAAAGATTATCTACTATTTCATAAGAAAATATATAAAAAAAAAATTTGGGACAATGAAAGGGTTAACCCTTTCAGGGTCCAAAGCCATTTTTGGAAGGGGTGCACCAGTGTCCATGAATTTAAAAAAAAAAATTCTTATTTTTTTATGAAATGGTAGAGAATCTTTTTCTGAAGGTAATAAAACAAAAAGTACGAACTTTGATTGAAAATTGACGAAATTATGCTCTCGCGAATTTTGATGTGTCAGCGATATTTACGCTTCGGCGATTTTGCCGACTTTGACTCCCATTTTAGGAAAATTACATTATTCCAGTTGACCAAATTCTTAGCTATTTCACTAGTATTACATCTATTCTATCGATTGAGCACAAGAAACTGCGCAGTTAACTGTTTCAACTACAAAATAAAGTGATTGGAAATTGGTAATTTAGCCAATTTAACTCAAAGTTCAAAATATTCCAAATTCAAAATAGTGTGCAGAATAAACAATGCAGGCATTCCTGGCACTAAACTAACATTTCCTCTGTTCATTAGTTACGTTTTCAGTCTTTACAAATGAATTCCATTTTGATTTTTTATTCACATAATGAATTTTTATTCAAACCAAAAATGGAAGATTTACTATTATGCAATACTGTAATAATTGTACAAATAATATCACCACATTTGTGAATGTATATTAGACCCACCAGCTGGCGCGTATTAGACGTGTGAGGTCATTTGTTTACTCTTGAACATCGGCAAAAATTGAACATTTCCGCTATTTTGAGCTCAGTTTCAAGCCATTTGCAGTACTAAAACCAATCAAAATCATCTCTATATCTGTAATATATCTTCCATTCTATCAAATGAGACCAAGAAATCGCAAATACAACTATAAATAGTATACGAAAAAACACTGCAAAGTCGCTGTTTTAATCGAAAATTACGGTTTCATTTTTTTTCCCTCATTATGCATTGTGTGTTGCAGGATTTGTTTTATGTGGTGCACGCTTACCACATAGATGTATTTTCTCATATCTAGGCCCAAATTTACCGCTCAAAGCTTATCTGAGTGAGCTGAGCTCGTGACGTAGAACTAAGGTTTGGACCCAGAACTCAAAGCCGTAGAACTACGGCACTGACCCTGAAAGGGTTAAATCCAAAATAAATTTACCCAGTGGATCATAAGAATAATGGACAATCCTATTGTGGATTTAACCCTTTGGGGGTCGACAGGCCTTCTCAGGAAAGTGTTCCTGGGGTCGAAAATTTTTTGGAAAAAAAAATATTTATTTTTTCTTATGAAATGATAGAGAATCTTTTTCCGATCATAACGCCACCAAAATTATGAAAAATGATCGAAAACTAACGGAATTATGCTTTCGCGAAGTTAGCGGTAGCCATGACACTTACGCATCGGCGATTTTGCCCATTTTGAGCCCTCTTTTCGACAAATTCCATTGTTTCAGTCTCCTAAAATTATAGCTATTTTGCTAGAACTCCATTTCTTCTATCGATTGAGTACAAGAAACCGCCTATTTACCAATTTCATCTACCCAAAATAGTGGTCAGAAAATGGCAATTTTCCAATTTCACACAAATTTCAAACGATGCCAATTTCAAAATAGGGTCCAGAGTAAACAAGGCAGACATTCCTGGCACTAAAATAACATGTTCTCTGTTCGTTAGTCACGTCTCCAGGCCCCTGTTCATTTTGAATTTTATTCACAAAAAATAGAAGATTTACTGTTAAGTATACAACTGCATCATTGTAAAAATGGTATAAATAATATCAGAGCACTTGTGCATGAATATAAGACTCGCCAGTTGATGTGTATTGGAGGCATGGTGTGATTTGTTTACTCTTGAACATCGTCAAAAATCGAACATTTTCGCTACTTTGAGCTCAATTTCAAGGTACTTGTCATTGTCATACCAATCAAAATCATCTCTATTTCTGTAATATATCTTCCATTCTATCAAATGAGACCAAGAAAACGAGAATACACCAATAAAAACCATACGAAAATCGACTGCAAAGTCGCTGTTTTAATAGAAAAAAACGGTCAGAGTTTTTTTTCTCTCATTATGCAGTGTGTACTGCAGGATTTTTTTTATACTGCGCATACAGACCCATTCTTTCATATGTATGCCTACCAGACGTTTTCTGCTTAAATTGAGGCCGCTAGAATTTGGGCGTACTAGTACGGCACCAACCCCTGCTCGTAAAACGTACTAGTACGGCACCGACCCCCAAAGGGTTAATGGACTTTGTCTGGCCACAGATTTTGTCCATAAAATCCAAAGTCTGTTTAATTACCACCCATTAAATCGGGGTTTTAATGTGTATTATATAATTTTTGTGATAAAATTGTCATACTATCGGTATGGTTTTCCTGGAATTAAAGTTTTTGAAATAATTTTTAAGGCTTTTGTCATCTCACTGTGTATTTGATGATAATCTTTGTGTCTCAGTAAATACCTAGGAATCTTGGGGATTTAGAGTGTGATATTTATTATTGATGTTAATCCTTTCACTGTCGAGACCACTGCTCACAAACTTGCTCTCAGTATCGAAGAATTTAAAAAAAAAAAATTCTTATGAAATGATTGAGAATCTTTTCCCAATGGTAATGACACCAAAATTACAAAATTTGATGGAAAACTTATGGAATTACGCTCTTTATATAAACATTGGTGATTTTGCCCACTTTGAGCCCTATTTTCGGCAAATTCCATTGTTCCGGTCGTCCAAACTCCTAGCTATTTCACTAGAACTCCATTTGTTCTATTGATTGAGTACAAGAAACCGCCGATTTACCGATTTCAACTACCCAATAAAGTGGTCAGAAATTGGCAATATGGCCAGTTTCACACAAATTTCAAAAGATGCCAATTTCAAAATAGGGTCTAGAATAAACAATGCAGACATTCGTGGCACTGAAATAACATTTTCTCTGTTTATTAGTCACGTCTCCAGGCCCCTCCTTTATTACTCTTGCTTTCCATTTTGAATTTTTATTCACACAAAAAATAGAAGATTTACTGTTTTGTAGACTATTGCATTATTGTAATAATTGTATAAATATAATGTCAACCTATTCATGACTGTGTATTAGACTGGCCAGTTGGACATGTATTGGACAGTGACATCATTTGTTCATTCTTGAACATCGGCAAAAATCGAACATTTCTTCTACTTTGAGCGCAATTTCAAGGTACTTTTCATCATAAAACCAATCAAAATCCTTTCTATTTTTCTAATATATCTTCCATTCTATCAAATAAGACCAAGAAAAAAGAATACAACCATAATGTCTATGAAAATACACCTGAAATTCGGCATTTTAAACCAAAAACACGGTCAGTTTTTTTTCTCATGCAGTGTGTGCTGCAGGATTTTTTTTTTACTGCGCACACTGACCATGCAGACCCATTCTCTCACATGTAGGTCTACCAGCTTTCTCCCGATAGAATTTTGGTGTAATACTACTGCACCAACACTGGCTTGCAAGCCGTAGTACTACTGCACCAACAGTGAAAGGGTTAAGCTTACACCTCTCTAGTACGTGTATTAGTAGTGCTCCCGTGAATGTCAGAAATCAATTAACTGATTATTTCATAGAAATATGGATGAAAATGCATTGCTTACTAGTTAGTAACTCTGGTTTTGCTCATTTTTTAATACATACAGTCGACCCCCGGTGTTCGTTATGCTCCAAACTCGAACAATTTTGTAAGTGTATTTTTGTAAGTGCTTTTGTAAGTGTATTTTTGGGGGTCTGAAAGGACTAGTCTAATTTACATTATTCCTTATGGGAATAAATTCGTTTGGTAATGGCACTTGAACAGCATTCTGGAACGAATAAATTACGAAAACTGGGGGTCCACTGTATAAGAGAAGGTTTTTCATAATATTGAAACTATAATGGGGCTACTTTATCAGTGAAATTAAACTGAATTTTATTATTGCATTTTGTAATTTTTTTATGCCATTATTTTTTCTCCTAACAGTTCTGGAAGCTGGTGACCTTGATAGTCTTCTAGCTCAGTTTGAGGCCTCAGAAGCTGTTAACAAATCAGGTGATAATTCAGAGTCACTAAATAAAAGAAAGGATAGCTGGCATCCAAAATCTGTTGGCACAGTGGCAGCCATGCCAAGTGGCCAACGACTATCGGGCTCAGGCCATGTTCTGTCACAGGTCTCACCTACACATCAAAACATTAAGGATGCACTTCCTAAAGAGATAATAGAAAAAATAAAAGGTAAGTGAAGGTTAATGGTATGAGGTTTATTTTATGTGTTTATTGTAACAAATTTTGTCGAGGCAGAGCGTGTTTTGTTATCAGTCTGGTATCCCTAGTCTTGAGTACCATTTCATTAATCAGGCATTAATGACTTGAAATAAACTATGCAGTGTACAGTTCATAAACTGAATAAAGTAAATAGAAGGTATTCAGTGTCACAAATGTGATATACCTGTAGTATACCTGTGACTGATTTCAAGTGAGATTCTACTTTCTGGTACTTGCCTGGTCAACCAGGTTGTTGCTGCTGATGAGTACTGGCCCACATGTCTATCATAACTTGGTTGATCTGGCACTTGGCAGAGGTACTGATCCAATTTCCTCTTCAAGACTTGTTCCTGCAGTATTTCTGATACTTGCTGGTAGTATGTTTAATAATCTAGGCACATGAATGTTGATGCACTGATCTCGTATTGTACCCATGGCTTCCCTTCTTCTCAATGGGCTTATTTAACACTTCCACATTTTTTACTCTGGTATGTTTTGATAGCAGTGTGTGGGTTTGAAATTAAGTCCTCCAAGATATATACAGTACAGTGGTACCTCGGTTAACGATGGTCCCCAAACTCGCTCTTTTATGTAAGTTTATTTTTTTAAATGCTTTTGTAAGTGTATTTTTGGGGGTCTAAAAGGACTAGTCTATTTTACATTATTCCGTATGGGGATAAATTCGTTTGGTAATGGCACTTGAACAGCATTCTGGAACGAAAAAATATCGTTAACCGAGGTACCACTATATATTTTTGTGTATCTCCTCCGCTTCAGACTGTACATATTCAGTACTTTTAGGGATTCCCAGTAGTTCAAGTGTGTCATTTTTCTATCTTTTGCAATATATGCCTTATTGTGTTCTCTAAACACTAAGTCAGCGTATCGGAGAAGAATTTTGGAATTTGTTGTCATTGAATTGTATGTTATTGTTTACAATCCACTGGAAAACTGCTTGCTTCCTCCTGCAGTTTTTCCATGTCTTCTACTGAGGTGACTTTCATGCTTATTTTTGTCTAATCTGCAAGTGATAATATGAAGTTGTCGTTTGTGTTTGTTTCTGTATCTTCTGTGAGGATGAGAAATGATGAAGGCACTAGGACTGTGCCTTGGGGTACTGAGCTCCTTTTTTTTTTTTTTTTTTTTTTTAAAGGCTAGATTTTACTTTGTTTACTACTATATTTGTGTTCTGTTCATCAGAAATTTGAACTGATAGTTTGATTTTTGTTACTTAAGACATTAACCCTTTCACTGTCGGTGCCGTAGTACTATGGCTTGCAAGCCAGTGTTTGTGCCGTAGTATTACGCCAAAATTCTAGCGGGAGAAAGCTGATAGACCTTCATGTGAGAGAATGGGTCTGTGTGGTCAGTGTGCACAGTATAAAAAAAATCCTGCAGCATGCAGTGCAAAATGAAAAGAAAGAACTCAGACTTATATTTTTGGTTTAAAATGCCGAACTTGAGGTGTATTTTTGTATGGTATTTATTTTTGTATTCTCATTTTCTTGGTCTCATTTGATAGAATGGAAGATATATTACAGAAATAGAGTTGACTTTGATTGGTTTCACAATGAAAAGTACCTTGAAATTGAGCTCAAAGTAGTGGAAATATTTGATTTTTGCCAATGACGTCATCATCCAATACGTGTCCAACTGGCCAGTCTAATACGCAGTCATGAATAGGTTGACATTATTTATACAATTATTATAATAATGCAGTAGTCTTCATAACAGTAATTTTTTTTTGTGTGTGAATAAAACTTCAAAATAAAAAGCAAGGGTAATATAAGAGATGCCTGGAGACGTGACTAATAAAGAGAGAAAATGGTATTTTAGTGCCAGGAATGTCTGCATTTTTTATTCTGGACAATATTTTGAAATTGGCATCTTTTGAAACTTGTGTGAAATTGGCCAAATTGCCAATTTCTGACCACTTGATTGGGTTATTGAAATTGGTAAATGGGTAGTTTCTTGTACTCAATCAATAGAACAAATGGAGATCAAGTGAAATAGCTATGAGTTTGGTAAACTGAAACAATGGAATTGGCCGATAATAGGGCTCAAAGTGGGCAAAATCGCCAATGTGTATATATTGCCGAGACCATTAACTTTGTGGGAGCGTAATTCTGTAAGTTTTCCATCAAATTTTGTACTTTTGGTGTCATTACCACCGGGAGAAGATTCTCTTATTTCATAAGATTTTTTTTTTTTTTAAATTCTTCGACACTGAGAGCAAGTTTGTGAATAG
Source organism: Cherax destructor (assembly GCA_009830355.1). Taxonomy (NCBI): domain Eukaryota; kingdom Metazoa; phylum Arthropoda; class Malacostraca; order Decapoda; family Parastacidae; genus Cherax; species Cherax destructor. The sequence continues at coordinate 96,989 of WNWK01003527.1, forward strand.
GGGTCTCGACAGTGAAAGGGGCCGTCGATATCTTATTTTTAAGTAAAAGTTGGCCTTAAACAGGGTTGTGGTGTTACCATGGTTCTTTAACCCTTTCAGGGTCCGTGCCGTAGTTCTTCGGCTTTGAGCTGAGGGTCCAAACTATAGTTTTACGCCATGAGCTCAGCTCACTCAGATAAGCTGTGAGCAGTAAATTTGGGCCTAGATATGAGAGGATACATCTATGTGGTAAGTGTGCACCACATAAAACAAATCCTGCAGCACACAGTGCATAATGAGAGAGAAAAACTGAGACAGTAATTTTCGATTAAAACAGCGACTTTGCAGTGTTTTTTCGTATGCTTTTTATAGTTGTATTTGCGATTTCTTGGTCTCATTTGATAGAATGGAAGATATATTACAGAAATAGAGATGATTTTGATTGGTTTTAGTAGTGAAAATGGCTTGAATCTGAGCTCAAAGTAGCGGAAATGTTAAATTTTTGCCGATATTCAAGAGTAAACAAATGACCTCACACATCTAATACGTGCCATTTGGTGGGTCTAATATACTTTCACAAATGTGGTGATATTTTTTATTCAATTATTTCAATATTACATAACAGTAAATCTTCCATTTTTGGTTTGAATAAAAATTCATTATGTGAATAAAAAATCAAAATGGAATTCATTTGTAAAGACTGAAAATGTAACTAATGAACAGAGGAAATGTTAGTAGTGCCAGGAATGCCTGCATTGTTTATTCTGCACCCTATTTTGAAATTGGAATATTTTGATCTTTGTGTTAAATTGGCTAAATTACCAATTTCCGATCACTTCATTTTGTAGTTGAAACAGTTGACTGGGCGATTTCTTGTGCTAAGTCGATAGAATAGAAGTAATACTAGCGAACTAGCTAAGAATTTGGTCAATTGGAATAATGTAATTGGTCTAAAATGGGAGTCAAAGTCGGCAAAATCGCCGAAGCGTAAATATCGCTGACACATCAAAATTTGCATGAGCATAATTTCATCAATTTTCCATCAAATTTTGTACTTTTTGTTTTATTACCTTCAGAAAAAGATTCTCTACCATTTCATAAGAAAAAATAATTTTTTTTTTTTAAATTCTTGGACCCTGATGCACACTTTGAAATTTGGCCTCTGGACCCTGAAAGGGTTAACATAGCTATAGCTAGAGTTGTAAATGGAGTGAATGCTAAGTTTGTTGGGAGACGTGTTGAATTAAAAGATGAGGAATTCAATACAAAGTGGGAGTCATCAATGTTGCTCTTTCCTGATAACACTTCCTTTGGGAGATTCTAAAGAGAAATTGTAAATATTGGTAGATCAGTTTGGGAGGGTATATGCAAGGAAATTAAAAGTCAGTATAGGAAAGTGCAAAGTGATGAAAATAGCAAAAGATCTAAGTAGGGATAGACTAGTAATCAGGTTGGAGAGAGGTAATACGGTAAATGGAAATACAGTGGGCCCTCGCTATTCGAACATTCTTCATTCCAGAATGCTGTTCAAGTGCTGTTACCAAACAAATTTATTCCCATTAGGAATGATGTAAATTAGATTAGTCCATTTCAGACCCCCAAAAATACACTTATAAAAGCACTTACAATAATAAACTTACATAAAAGGGTGAGTTTGGAGTGTTCGAATAGCAAGGGTCCACTGTATATTCAGATACTTGGGAGTGGACATGTCAACAGATGGGTCTTTGGAAGACGAGGTAAACCATAGACGAATAAAAATGGTGGGTGGTGTTGAGGCATCTCTGGAAAGAACTTTATCTGTGGAGGCTAAAAAAAAATAAGGGGGAAAATATCTTTGAGTATAGTGATACTAACATCTATGTGGGTGTTAGACATGAGTTTTAAATGTTACAGCACTGAGGAGGCTGAAGGGAGTCTAGATGTCATGGTAGAGGGCAGTGTGTGGAGTGAATATTATGCTGAGAGTTCAGAGTGTAGAGATAGAAGTTAATGTATGGTTACTAAATTATAATTCAAGAAAGCTGAGGAGGGGTTGAGGTGGTTTTGGCATTTAAGAGACAATGGAGCAGAATAGAATGACTGAGAAGGTATTTAAATAAGAGCAGATGGAGGGAGAGGAAGGGGTTGACCCAGGAAGAGTTAGAGGGAAGGAGTAAAGGCCATTTTGAGTGATGGGCATGAACATCCTGGCATTTACAAACATGTTAGCTTGAAGTGAGTGAAGACAAGTGGTTATTGTGACTTGATATGGTGTTGGAGTGAAAGCAAGGTAACATTTATGAAGGGAATCAGGGAAAATGGTTAGCTGGATTTGAGTCTTGGAGGTGAGAAGTACAGGGCCTTCACTCCATAGAAGGGTCATTCAACTGTGATGTCTCTGCACTTCTAGCAAAACAGTGATTGAGTGAATGATGGTGAATATGTGTCCTATTTGTTTTTGGACACCTAACTTTGTGGGACATGGCTGGTGTGTTAACAATAATTAAGGGTCACAGTTGTGCCAGTTAAGGGCTGCTTGCAGGCTGCAGGTTGTACATTCCTACTGTAGGTGAGCTTCACTTGTTATTCTGTTATATGAAACACATACAGTGTTGATGTATAGCAGTTTTGCTGTAAACTTTATATTAGTGTTGCATTACTTGATATTTAGAGCTTGTGGGTATCTTTAGCAATCTTAAATGCTGTGTTGGCTATTATTTCTTTGATATGTATAAAATTCTAATTTTTGAGCATTGAATTATGCAGACAGTATTTACTTTAACAGCATCAACGAAGCGCAAGAGTACACAGATGTTGTCTGAACCATTGATTGTTCGCAAGGGACGAGGTGTCAAGCAGCAGGATACAAGTCATCTCCGCACAAAGGCTCTTCGTTCAGTATCACAGACTATTCCGCAGGTATGTGTCTTCAATTTAACCCTTTGACTGTCGGAGGCCCCTCTCTGAAACTGTCATTCTATGTCGGGAAATATTCGAAAAAAAAAATTTTCTTATCAAAATGTTAAGATTATTTTTCTGATTGTTTAAATACCACACCACCCACACTGCCTGTCAACAAAAAAGGGGACCCATGTCTTCTTCCCCACAACCTCCTTCCTTTCCTTCATACCTACCTTCCTAGCTTCCTTTCTTCCTTCATTCCTTCCTTTATTTCTTCCTTCCTTTCTTACTTCTATTGTTCCTGCCTTCCTTTCTCTCTTTCTTTCTTAATTCCTTCCTTCTTCCTTTCCTCCTTCCTTACTTCTTCTTTCCTTCCTTCTTCTCATCTCTTCTTTCCTTCCTTCCTTCTTCTCATCTCTTCTTTCCTTCCTTCCTTCTTCTCATCTCTTCTTTCCTTCCTTCCTTCTTCTCATCTCTTCTTTCCTTCCTTCCTTCTTCTCATCTCTTCTTTCCTTCCTTCCTTCTCATCTCTTCTTTCCTTCCTTCCTTCTTCTCATCTCTTCTTTCCTTCCTTCCTTCTTCTCATCTCTTCTTTCCTTCCTTCCTTCTTCTCATCTCTTCTTTCCTTCCTTCCTTCTTCTCATCTCTTCTTTCCTTCCTTCCTTCTTCTCATCTCTTCTTTCCTTCCTTCCTTCTTCTCATCTCTTCTTTCCTTCCTTCCTTCCTTCCTTCTCATCTCTTCTTTCCTTCCTTCTTTCCTTCTTCTCATCTCTTCTTTCCTTCCTTCCTTCCTTCTTCCCATCTCTTCTTTCCTGCCTTCCTTCTTCTCATCTCTTCTTTCCTTCCTTCTTTCCTTCTTCTCATCTCTTCTTTCCTTCCTGCCTTCCTTCTCATCTCTTCTTTCCTTCCTGCCTTCCTTCTTCTCATCTCTTCTTTCCTTCCTGCCTTCTTCTCATCTCTTCTTTCCTTCCTGCCTTCTTCTCATCTCTTCTTTCCTTCCTTCCTTCTTCTCATCTCTTCTTTCCTTCCTTCTTCTCATCTCTTCTTTCCTTCCTTCCTTCTTCTCATCTCTTCTTTCCTTCCTTCCTTCTTCTCATCTCTTCTTTAGTTCCTTCCTTCTTCTCATCTCTTCTTTCCTTCCTTCCTTCTTCTCATCTCTTCTTTCCTTCCTTCCTTCTTCTCATCTCTTCTTTCCTTCCTTCCTTCTTCTCATCTCTTCTTTCCTTCCTTCCTTCTTCTCATCTCTTCTTTCCTTCCTTCCTTCTCATCTCTTCTTTCCTTCCTTCCTTCTTCTCATTCTCTTTCTTTCCTTCCTTCCTCTCTTCTCATCTCTTCTTTCCTCCTTCTTCTCATCTCTTCTTTCCTTCCTTCCTTCCTTCTTCTCATCTCTTCTTTCCTTCCTTCCTTCCTTCTTCTCATCTCTTCTTTCCTTCCTTCCTTCCTTCTTCTCATCTCTTCTTTCCTTCCTTCCTTCTTCTCATCTCTTCTTTCCTTCCTTCCTTCCTCTCATCTCTTCTTTCCTTCCTTCCTTCCTCTCATCTCTTCTTTCCTTCCTTTCTTCCTCTCATCTCTTCTTTCCTTCCTTCCTTCCTCTCATCTCTTCTTTCCTTCCTTCCTTCCTCTCATCTCTTCCTTCCTTCCTTCTGGTATCCTGGGCATTTCTTTCGGTCACAAACTCCTCAAAACCATGAAATTTATCTTCAGAGACACTTCCATCTGTGTTAGAGCTATCATTGAGGAAGAGAACAGTCCCAGATGCGCCAAGGAGTCAGATAATTCTTACCGCTAGGCATGCTGAACAAGGACTACTGAAATGTCGTTCCCACAATTCACCACTGGCTGCCCGATTTTTTTTATACTGCGTACACTGACCACACAGTCCCATTCTCTCACATGTAGGCCTACCAGCTTTCTCCTGCTTGATTTGAGACCGCTAGAATTTATGCGTATTAATACGTCCAAAACATTGGCTCGTAAGACGTATATATACGACCGAAACAGTCAAAGAGTTAAGAGATATCACATGCTAGTTTGAATATAAATACTACATACTACTCATTAAGAATTTTAATTATGTATATCTTTAATGTACGTATTTTTAAAGGCTTATCACCCAGGCTGTTACTGTCGGTGGTCTGCTGGCCCGCATGTCCATCACAGCCTGGTTAATCTGGCATTTAAGATAAGATTTTGTTTGAAATTTTAACTCTGAGGGTTAACCACCCAGGATAATCCACTTAAGTCTATGCATCATCAAAGTCTGTTTTATTTTCATTGGGGTCCTCTAACCCTTTCACTGTCAAGAGCCCTGCTCACAAACTTGCTCTCAGTGTCGAAGAATTTAAAAAATATATATATTTTCTTATGAGATGATAGAGAATCTTTTCCCGATGGTAATGACACCAAAACTACAAAATTTGATGGAAACCTTACGGAATTACGCTCTCATGAAGTTAGCAGTCTCAGCGATATTTACGCATCAGCGATTTTGCCCACTTTGAGCCCCTATTTTCGGCCAATTCCATTGTTCCAGTCGACCAAACTCATAGCTATTTCGCTAGAACTCCATTTGTTCTATCGAGTGAGTACAAGATACTGCCCATTTACCGATTTCGACTACCAAATAAAGTGATCAGAAATTAGTAATTTTGCCAATTTCATACACAATTTAAGTAAGGCTAATTTCAAAATAGGGTCCAGAATTAACAATACAAACATTCCTAGCAGTAAAATAACATTTTCTCTGTTCATTAGTTACGTCTCCAGGCCCCTCTTATATTATGCTTGCTTTCCATTTTTTATTTTTATTCACACAATAAATAGAAGATTTACTGTTATGCAGACTACTGCATTATTGTAAAAATGGTATAAATAATATCAGCGCATTTCTGAAAGCATATTAGACCCACCAGTTGAAATGTATTGGACGCTTGACATGATTTATTTACTCTTGAACATCGGCAAAAATTGAACATTTCCGCTACTTTGAGCTCAATTTCAAGGTACAGTGGACCTCCGGTGTTCCTTATGCTCCAAACTCGAACAATTATGTAAGTGTATTTTTGTATGTGCTTTTGTAAGTGTATTTTTGGGGTTCTAAAAGGACTAGTCTAATTTGCATTATTCCTTATGGGAATAAATTTGTTTGGTAATGGTGGCACTTGAACAGCATTCTGGAAAGAATAAATTACGAAAACCGGGGGTCCACTGTACTTTTAGTCCATAAACCATTCAAAATCATCTCCATTTCTGTAATTTATCTTCCATTCTATCAAATGAGACCAAGAAAACGAGAATACAACCATAAATACCATACAAAAATACACCACAAAGTCAGTGTTTTAAACCAAAAACATGGTAGGAGTTTTTTCTTCTCATTAAGCATTGCGTGCTGCAGGATTTTTTTATACTGTGCACACTGACCACTCTGACCACTCTGACCCATTCTCTCATATGTAGGCCTACCAGCTTTCTTCTGCAAAATTGGAAGCCGCTAGAATTTTGGCGTAATATTACGGCACCAACACTGGCTTGCAAGCCGTAATGTTACGGCACCGACAGTGAAAGGGTTAATATTCTTCCCCAGAATGTGACCCACTACAGCTGACTTAACACCTAGATACCTACTAACTCTTAGGTGTACAGGGACATCAGGTGTAAGGAAACATGGTCCCCAGTCCTTCAGTGACTTTGCAATTGGGCATCCTCTTAAACTAGACTTTTTTTTTTTTTACATAACATCCATCTCCCACTGAGGCAGGATGGCCCAGAAAAGAAGAAACGTAAAGTTTTTTTCTTTTTACATTTTGGTAATAAAATTAGATTTTATAATTATATATTTCCCAAGGGTTTCTTCTACACATTTCTATGCATAACTTGACTGGGCCTCATTGGATTAACCTCAGACTTTCAAGACATGTATACAGTGATCATAATTCGTCCCAGATGCATACGCCCGGCCTGAGCGGCCCAACGCACCATTCAGAGTCAGCGTGCCATTGTTTACCAGCGAGTGACTGTCACCCCACGCGTTCATACGATACATTTCGTCATTATTCCATTCTTTTTAGTGCTTGCAACTGCTAAATAAACCACCATGGGCCCAAAGAAAGCTCCTAGTGCCAGCCCTTTGGTAAAGGGCTGAGAGGGGAGAATGTGTCTTTAGTGATTCAGTGATTCTACGATATGTTGTGATACTAAAGCAGCAGGAGTTGATAAAGGCTATAGTGCCAGCCAGCGATAAAGTGTAGCATTAACAGTGTAGCAAGTAAGTTAAGCGATTAAGCGATAGAAAAATGATGACACGAAACTTCACTCCTCCAATGTTGTTGGAGTTATATAGGGTGACTGACAACACCACCGTGTCTGGTGGCTTATGTAAGGCTTATCTTTCAGTGGCCCTTATACACCCAACAACAAACAACACAACACCAGTCCTCACATTCATAATGATATTTTATTCATTCTAGAGTATATGTCATGCTTCTATGTTATTAATATTGTTTATTATGTCATATTAGATGAATTGTGATAGATAAATAAGCCGTAGAGTTTTTATTAGTGTCATATTGAAGGACTATCTTGCCTTTCTCTCAAACACACACCCCTCTCGCCAGCACAATTCCAAACATACGCCAGAAACAGAACTCTCTGGGAACACTTTTTTGAGCACCAGGGGTCCAGTGACTCAAGCTGGTTCTAGTGGCATTAAAAAACAAAGAAGGGAAGTAACCCAGGAAAAGGACTTGGTACCTGAAGTCTTTATGGATGGGGATTCCCCTCCCAAACAATAGCAACTCTTCCATCCTCACCCCTCCTCCCATCTTCCACACATCAACAATTCTTCACTAAAGGTAAGTGTCATGTTATTATTGTTTTATTCTTCATATCTCATTATTTTTTGTGTAATTTAATGTATATGTATATTTAACCCTTAAACGGTCCACACGTATATTTACGTTAGCTTGCCCAGTGCCCCGAATCTTTTGAAAAAAAAAAAAATTATATAGAAATAAAGAGCACATGTTTTTTTAAGTGTTATAGGATAAAAAAAAAATTTGGGTCAGTAGTTACCGAGATATGAGGCGGAGAAGTTGGCACTGGATGCTCACCTGACAGCAACAGGAGTCCTGCCACTTTCAGAATCGTTGCCGATATACCTTTTTTTCATTTTTTTATATTATTTTTGTTCTCATAATCACAATTTATAGTAGTTCTTGTGATTTCATAGCCAATGTGTGTTCTGACACTAATATTAGGTACTGAAATTGTACTCAAATAATAATAATAATGATAGTGCATAAAAATAATAATAATGATAGTGAATAATAATGATAATAATAATAATAATATTGAATAATAATAATAATAATAAAAGTTCCCTTGAAGCATCCTGCCTTATCTCATCTGATCTCCACTAATGATGACTGGTGACATTTCACGAAGGGTGAGCCGTAGTCTTATCTCTTCTTATCAGTCCAGTAATTACAGTGATGACATTTGAGAGTTTACACTGCTTCCCTTTATTTGTTACACAAACCTGTCTGTATCTGTCTGTCTGTGTGTCTGTCTTTCTGTCTGCCTGTGTGTCGTCTCCTTTCTGTCTGCTTGTCTCAGAGAGTAGCTCATGAACCAACGGGTATTACGCAGATCACAAGCACAGTATAACACTTTGTCTTGATTTTTTTAATTATCCTAGGTAATTTACACTATGTATAATTGTATTTACGTATGTGTTCCTGTGAGATAGAGACAGAGACAGATAGATACAGACAGACTGACAGAGATAGACAGCCAATCAGGTACCCAGCTGACCAGCCAGCTGCTGGCCAGCCAGGTGGCCAACCAGCTGCTTGCCAGCCAGGTGGCCAGGCAGGCAGGCAGCCAGCCTGCCGACATCACTTTCCACTTCAAAGGGGAGTGTTAATATGACATGACATCAGTGAATCCTTGGTGTTTGCCTGCAGTGTTTGCTCTAGCTGGCGCTCAATTTACCTGGTGCTCCCACAAGGTATTAAGTGGTCCCAGAATTTTTTAATATGGCGCACACCGAGTGTTAAGACCCATTCTATGCTCACCAGGCATCTCAGGCCAATCGTGCCAAATTTGGAGGCAGGAAAAATAAAACGTAAAAATACGTTTGGGGCAGTAGCAGTACTAACGTATATATACGTTTGGACCATTTAAGGGTTAATGTACAAAAATATTTTATTTTTACTTTTGGGTGTCTGAAACTGATTAACCCTTTGAGGGTCGGTCACGTACTTGTACGCCTAAATTCTAGTGCCTTCAAATCTGGTGGAAGAAAGCTGGCAGGCCTACATATGCAAGAATGGGTCTGCGTGGTCGGTGTGCGCAGTATAAAAAAAATCCTGAAGCACGCGGTGCATTTTGAGAAAAAAAAAACCGACCGTTTTTTTGGTTTAAAACAGCGACTTTCGGGTGTATTTTCGTATGGTATTTGTGGTTGTATTCTGGTTTTTTCTTGGTCTCATTCGATAGAATGGAAGATATATTACAGAAATAGTGATTATTTTGATTGGTTTTACGATGACAAGTACCTTGAAACTGAGCGGAAAGTAGCAAAAATGTTCGATTTTTGTCGATGTTCAAGAGTAAACAAATCACGCCATGCGTCCAATACACATCAACTGGGTAGTCTAATATTCTTGCACAAGTGCACTGATATTATTTATACCGTTTCTACAATGATGCAGTTGAATACATAACAGTGAATCTTCTATTTTTTTGTGAGAATAAAAATTAAAAATGGAAAGCAAAAGTAATGTAAGAGGGGCCTGGAGACGTGACTAATGAACAGATAAAATGTTATTTGAGTGCCAGGAATGTCTTGTCTCGTTTATTCTGGACCCTATTTTGAAATTGGCATCTTTTGAAATTTGTGTGAAATTGGCCAAATTGCCAATTTCTGACCACCTTATTGGGTAGTTGAAATCGGTAAATTGGCGATTTCTTATACTCAGTTGATAGAACAAATGGAACTCTAGCGAAATAGCTATAATTTTAGTAGACTGAAACATTGGAATTTGCCGAAAATAGGGCTCAAAGTGGGTGAAATCGCCGATGCGTAAATGTCATTGATACCACTAACTTCGCGAGAGCATAACTCCGTTAGTTTTCCATCAAATTTCATAATTTTGGTGGCATTATGATCGGAAAAAGATTCTCTATCATTACATAAGAAAAAATAATTTTTTTTTTCTGAAAATTTTTCGACCCTGAGAACAAGTTTGGGAGTGGGCCTCTCGACCTTCAAAGGGTCCACTGTATATTAGTACTTCTTCTTTCAACAAATCGGCCATTTCCCATCAAGGCGGGGTGGCCCAAAGATAAAAACAAAAGTTTCTCTTTTTAGCTTTAGTAATGTGTACAGGAGAAGGGGTTACTAGCCCCTTGCTCCCGGCATTTTAGTCGTCTCTTACGACACGCATGGCTTACGTAGGAAGAATTCTGTTCCACTTCCCCATGGAGATAAGAGGAAATAAGAACATGAACTAGTTAGAAAATAGAAGAAAACCTAGAGGGGTGTGTATATATATATATATATATGCTTGTACATGAATGTGTAGTGTGGCCTAAGTGTAAGTAGAAGTAACAAGACATACCTGAAATCTTGCATGCTTATGTGACAGAAAAAAGACACCAGCAATCCTTCCATCATGTAAAACAATTACAGGCTTTCGTTTTACACTTACTTGGCAGGACGGTAGTACCTCCCTTGGCGGTTGCTGTCTACCAACTCACTACCTAGGATATTAGTACTATGAAACTCATAATTATTATAGATCAGTTAATGTCTCTATTTGCCAATTTTAGACAAAAAATACTTGGGTAATATCATTGCACTTCCTCGCTCAACATTGAATGTGCACAGTTGCTCCAGACTAAATGCTATAATCTGGATGAGGCTGAATTCAAGCAACCCATACCAGGAATACTTCTTATTCAATCCCATCTGGAACATCATTCACATAAAGCAGAAACAGTACTGGTCCTAATAATGATATTTGTGAAACCCCGCTGGTTACTCTTCCCTATCTTAGCGTCTCTTCCCTGATGATCACTCTTTGCTTCCTTTTCCTAAGGTACTTTTTGATCCCCCTGAAATATGTTCTGTTATACCTGCCTGCTCTTCAAGTTTTTGCCCCAGCTTTTTGTGGGGCAGAGTATCCAATGCTATCTTGCATTCTAAGAAAATGCAATTCACCCAGCCCTCTCTCTCTTTCTCTCCTGTCTCACATTTATTACTTTGCCATAGAACTCCAACAAGTTGGTAAGACAAGTTTTCCAAAATCTGAATCTGTGTTGAAACCACTTCTCTTCAAGTATTCCACCACTCTCCTGATAATCTAATCAAATTCCTTGCATGATTTGCATGCCAGAGAAGACTACATTGGAAGTGTGCCAGATCTCTGGCAACTGTGCCATATCCATGGACCTGTTGTAGGTCTTATCTTGTGGTACCATATGTTCATTTGTGACTTCAAGTTCTAACCCCTTTGTAAGTAGCAGCACTTGGAAGCTTCTTACCTTAATCTTTGTGAAAATACTGGTATTATAATCTTTAAATTTTGGAGCAGATTGGTGGACTATCATTGAAGTTATGCTAACGCTATTGATGTATAATAAATCATAATATATAACATATATTTAACCATCAAATGAATTAAATTTTTCTGAATTTTTGCTCATTAATTCACTTGATTCATATTTAACCCTTAAACTGTCCAAACGTAGATATACGTTGACTCGCATACTGCTCCGAATATTTTGAAAAAAAAAAAATTTAAAATGAAGAGCGCATTTTTATAAACAGGATAGGCTAAAAAAAAAATTTTAGGGCCAGTACTTACCGAGATATAAGCCCGCCAAGTTGGTGCTGGATGCTCACCTGACGGCAACATCAAGTCCTGCCGCTTGCAGAAGTATTGTGGATATACTTTTTTTTCTAGTTTTTATTTTAATTTATACAATTTTTATGTTCTGATAATTACAATTTATAATAGTTCTTGTGATTTCATAGCCAATCTTTGTTCTAACACTAATGTTAGGTACTCAAATAGTCACAATCACACCAACAGGTGAACATTTTCACCTGCCTTGGTCATTTACTATTGTCTATAAATATATACGAAGTATTTATAGGTCCCAGCAATGTTTTAGACATCCTGGAGTATATATGAAACACCTTGAAGAATGGTGTTATGAGGATTGTCAGATAACTACTGATAAGGCAGTGACATTGATGAATGAATGTGTGCAGGGAACCCTTGCTTTGTTTTCACTATCTGTTTCTGTCTGTCTGTCTATCTGTCTATGTGTCTGTCTATCTATCTGTGTATGTGTCTGTCTATCTGTCTATGTGTCTGTCTATCTATCTATGTGTCTATCTGTCTGTGTCTGTCTATGTGTCTGTCTATCTGTCTATGTGTCTGTCTATCTACCTGTCTATCTGTCTAGCTCTGCTTATCTGTCTTTCTGTCTATGTGTGCCTGGAGTATAATATGAAACTCCTTGAAGAATGGTGTTATGACAAGTGTCAGATAACACTGACAGTCCAATGACATTGTTTTTACTGTCTGTATCTGTCTGTCTATCTGTCTAGCTCTGCTTATCTGTCTTTCTGTCTGCCTGTGTGTGTGTCTTTCCGTCTGCTTGTCTCAATCTCAGAGTGCGGCTGGTAAACGAACAGGTATTATACACGATGCAGAAGTGACATGACAAAGCGTATTACTTGCCTGTCATGCTTATTATGTCTTATATCTACAAGCATTGAATAGCACTTTGCCTGGAATTTTTTGGTTATCCTAGGTAATTTACACTATGTATAATAACTGTACAGTGGTCCCCCGAGTAACGAACACCCCAGAAATCATACAATTATGTAAGTATAATATTGTAAGTGCTTGTGGAAGTGTATTTTTGGGGGCCTGAAATGGACTAACCTACGTGACATTATTCCTTAAGGGAGTAAATTCGTTCGCTAATGGCACTTGAGCAGGCTTCTGGGATGAAGTTTCTTCGTTACTTGGGGGACCACTGTACTTATGTGTACATGTGAGAGAGATATTACAGATATATATAGATAGACAGAGATATAGGACAGATAGATATAGACAGAGATATAGACAGAGATATAGACAGAGATATAGACAGCCAGAGACAGCCAAAGCCAGCCAAAGCCAGCCAGCCTGCCAAATACATAACAAAAAAGAAGGAACACTGCAGCAGGCCTACTGGCCCATGCAAGGCAAGTCCATGTCACCCCCTGGATTAGACCAATGACACACCTAGTCAGGTCACATCCTCTGAAGGAAGGAGCATGGCATCAGACCTAGTAGCACAAGCTAGTCAGGTCCAACTCACACTCACCCACAGCCACTCATGTATTTATCTAACCTATTTTTACTTTCCTCTTATAAGGGGAGTGTTAATGCGACATGACATCAGTGAATCCCTAGTGTTTGCCACACTATTTGCTCTAGCTGGCTCTCAATTGAACTGGTGCTCCCACAAGGTACTAAGTGGTCCACAATTTTTTTAATACTGCGCACACTGAGGGCGCAGACCCATTCTCTCATGTCTAGGCGACTCAGGCCTATCACACTAAATTTGAAGGAATGAAAAATAAAACGTAGATCTACGTTCGGAGCAGTACGCGCGTCAACGTATATCTACATGTTGACAGTTTAAGGGTTAACAACTAATTTCTTTTACTGCAAAATGCTTTACTCCAATACAATCTGTATTATGTATTCTAAAGACCATAGCAATTACAATACCTTGCACAGTATAATTTTTCCCTATTTCAGAATGCTCCAGACCTACGTGTGCCACCTCCATTGGATCATGACTACTGCTTCTCTCCAGAAAAGCAGAAAAAAAACAAGCAAAATGAAAATTATAGCAACACAAGTGAAGTTCTGTTCAACAAACTGCCTGAATATTACACCACCATTCCCAGGCGGGATACAAAACCTAGTTTATCCTCTGAGGACAGTCATGATGATGGAGGCAAGAAAGACAGTGGTGTAGAGTCTGGTGATGTTAGTGATGCCAGTGTTGAAACTGAGGAACGCAGAAAGGAAGGAAAGGATTCTAGAAATTCACAAGGGGAGTGGAATGATAGACAAAATGAAGATACAAATGGCTATAAAAATGAAGTTTACAACAAATTGCCTGCTTATATGACTGACATTGGCAATTCAAAACCCAAAGATGATATTGAGGAAGACATAAACAGCATTAAAGAAGAGAAAGGGGATGATAATAGCAATAAAGAGAAAGAAAGAAGTGAAAATGGTGATAAAGAAAAAGAAGAGAAAATAATTGACGTTAAGCCAGAAGTGAAGTTGATTAAACGGAAACTAAATTTATTAGAATATCGTCAGAGAATACGCAGTGCCCAGAGCAGTTGCTGCCCCTCACCTACTCCTACTGATACCATTCAAGACACTTCTAGTAGCATTCCATTACCAATGTCAGATTTGGCAGGAAAAATGGAGACTATTCAAACAGATAATGTAGAGCACAAACAGATGGAGGAGTGTGAATATAATTCAAATGGCCATGCAATAACTGAAGAAGACACAGAGGAAGGGGAATTAAAAGGAGATTCTGATCAAGAAACCTCAGTCAAATCTGACTCTGGAAACGTTAGCGCTGAGTGTGTCAAGGACTTCCCATATGGAGTAGCTACGTCTTCAAGTTCAATTGAGATTAAAACCCTGGAGAAATCACTATCAGTTATAACCTCATTTTACAACAGCTCTGCCTCAGTAAATTACAGTAGACGATGGAAAAGCAGTTCTCATACTTCCTCTTCACGAAGATGGTCATCTTCTAGTAGAAGTAGAAGCCGTAGCAGAAGCCCAACTCACAGTAAGAAGCATACCTCTCGTAATCGCAGATCCTCCCGAGGAAAGAGGAAAAGAACACACAGGCATTCTCAGTCGTCACAGTCTCCTCACAGTTCTTCTAGAAGGCGATGGTCACGATCTCGATCACATTCAAGATCAAGGAGCAGGTCCTCTTCATCCAATGGCAATTCATCGTGTTCAAGTTCTAGATCACGGTCACGTTCTAGGCCTTTTAAATCTAGAAACAGGTTTGTAAATTTAAAAAAAAAAAAATTACCACATTGTCCATTTCCCCTGTAATTCCAACACACTTTTATTCCCTTTTCCCTTATACAAATGTACTATGAATTAACAACAATCAAATTGGGAAGTTTTTACAGGTGCCACCGATTTTCTTATGATTGACTCTTAAGTCATTGATGCATTTAAAAACATTTTATATTTTAATACTGTTGTGTGTGTTTAATGTGATTTTTTAACTCTTATTGCTGTATTAATTTAGTCTGTTCATTTTCAGATGGTCCTATTCACGTAGATTTTCAAGTCGAGAGAGGAGAAGATATCACAGTCGTTCTCGTTCTCGCTCTTCATCACGCTACAGCAGAGTATCACGATCTCGTTCACCTATGTGGAGATCCAGCAGACGGTCGCGATCCCCACATTATCGACTTCCTATCAGGCCTAGGAGACCAGTAAGAAATTTGCATATTTCATTCTGAGGAGAAAGTAATTGTTGATTTGGATAAGAGGCACTTCCGTTTCATCATGCACATTTACAGGTCTTGAAAATAATCCTTTTCATCACCTCCATTTCCGCATTTTACATCTCAGTGCTTTCAGTTTTTAGTTGCTAAGCCTATTTGCTCCTCAGGCTTTCTTACTGTTATTAACCTCTTAATCTCTTTCATAGTCTTAGAAAAATTTGATAAAAATGGCTTGTCTGTTCTCATTTACTTTTTTTTTTGTACTCCCACATCCCTCTTTTGAACCTCTATTTTTTTCTTTAGATGTACTTTGCTTTCCTTTGATTATTTTACATTAACAGTGTTTCATTTTGAACTTTTTTCTTTTACCTCATCTTTCCATCAATCATTTATTTTCCCTTTCACACCCAATCTCCTATAACCGTAAACCTCTGCTGTACACTAGCTCTGCAATTTTTTTTTTTTTTAATCCATACCATCTCTTCATCACTTTCTCTCATTCTGGCCCACCTTTGTTCTATCAGTTGCTCATATCTCTCACTAACCATTCCCTTTTTAATTCATCCTGAAGGCTTTCCTTCTGCCATTTATCTAGCTGTCATTTTTTTTTTTTTTTTCAACAAGTCGGCCGTCTCCCACCAAGGCAGGGTGACCCAAAAAGAAAATACTTTCATCATCATTCAACACTTTCACCACACTCATACATAATCACTATCTTTGCAGAGGCGCTCAGATACGACAGCTGAGAATAGTCCCTCTAATGCTGTCATTATCCCAGACCCCTCCCATTTCCAGGACTCAAGTACAACTAAATCAATTAACTGGTTTCCCTGAATCCCTTCACAAAATGTTACCCTGCTCACACTCCAACAGCTCGTCAGGTCCCAAAAACCATTCGTCTCCATTCACTCCTATCTAACACGCTCACACATGCTTGCTGGAAGTCCAAGCGCTTCGCCCACAAAACCTCCTTACCCCTTCCCTCCAACCTTTTCTAGGACGACCCCTACCCCGCCTTCCTTCCCCTACAGATTTATACGCTCTCCAAGTCATTCTACTTTGATCCTTTCTTCTTTCTTTCAACACGTCGGCCGTTTCCCACCGAGGCAGGGTGGCCCAAAAGGAAAAACGAAAGTTTCTCCTTTTACATTTAGTAATATATACAGGAGAAGGGGTTACTAGCCCCTTGCTCCCAGCATTTAAGTCGCCTCTTACGACACGCATGGCTTACGGAGGAAGAATTCTATTCCACTTCAACATGGAGATAAGAGGAAATAAGAACAAGAACTAGTAAAAAATTAGAAGAAAACCCAGAGGGGTGAGTATATATATGCTTGTACATGAATGTGTAGTGTGATCTAAGTGTAAGTAGAAGTAGCAAGATGTACCTGAAATCTTGCATGTTTATGAGACAGAAAAAAGACACCAGCAATCCTACCATCATGTAAAACAATTACAGGCTTTCGTTTTACACTCACTTGGCAGGACGGTAGTACCTCCCTGGACATTTGCTGTCTACCAACCTACTACCTAGATCTACTTTGATCCTATTTTTTTTTTTTTTTATTAACACATCGGCCGATTCCCACCAAGGCAGGGTGGCCCGAAAAAGAAAAACTTTCATCATCATTCACTCCATCACTGTCTTGCCAGAGGGGTGCTTTACACTACAGTTATAAAACTGCAACATTAACACCCTCCTTCAGAGTGCCGGCACTGTACTTCCCATCTCCAGAACTCAAGTCCGGCCTGCCGGTTTCCCTGAATCCCTTCATAAATGTTACTTTGCTCACACTCCAACAGCACGTCAAGTATTAAAAACCATATGCCTCCATTCACTCCTATCAAATACGCTCACACATGCTTGCTGGAAGTCCAAGCCCTCGCACACAAAACTTCCTTTACCCCTCCCTCCAACCTTTCCTAGGGCGACCCTACCACGCCTTCCTTCCACTACAGATTTATACACCTCGAAGTCACTCTGTCTCGTTCCATTCTCTCTACATGTCCAAACCACCTCAACAACCCTCCTCAGCTTTCTGGACAATCGTTTTGGTAATCCCGCACTCCTCCTAATTTCCAAACTCCGAATTCTCTGCATTATATTCACACCACACATTAACCTCAGACATGACATCTCCACTGCCTCCAGCCTTCTCCTCGTTGCAACATTCATCACCCATGCTTCACACCCATATAAGAGCGTTGGTATAACTATACTCTCATACATTCCTCTTTACTTCCATGGACAAGGTTCTTTGTCTCCACAGACTCCGAAGTGCTCCACTCACCCTTTTCCCTCATCAATTCTATGATTCACCTCATCCTTCATAGACCCATCCGCCGACATGTCCACTCCCAAATATCTGAATACATTCACCTCCTCCATACTCTCTCCCTCCAATCTGATATCCAATCTTTCATCACCTATTCTTTTGTTATCCTCATCACCTTACTCTTTCCTATATTCACTTTCAATTTTCTTCTTTTACACACCCTACCAAATTCATCCACCAACCTCTGCAACTTCTCTTCAGAATCTCCCAAAAGCACAGTGTCATCAGCAAAAGCAACTGTGACAACTCCCACTTTGTATTTGCTTCTTTATCTTTTAGCCCAACACCTCTTGCCAAGACCTCGCATTCACTTCTCTTACAACCCCATCTATAAATATATTGAACAACCACGGTGACATCACACATCCTTGTCTAAGGCCCACTTTTACTGGGAAATAGTCCCTTCCCTCCTACACACTCTAACCTGAGCCTCACTATCCTCATAAAAACTCTTCACTGCTTTCAGTAACCTTCCTCCTATTCCATACACCTGCAACATCTGCCACATTGCCCCCTATCTACCCTATCATACGCCTTTTCCAAATCCATAAATGCCACAAAAACATCTTTACCCTTATCCAAATACTGTTCACCTATATGTTTCACTGTAAACACTTGGTCTACACACCCCTACCTTTCCTAAAGCCCCTTGTTCATCTGCTATCCTACTTTCTGTCTTACTCTTAATTCTTTCAATAATAACTCTACCATACACTTTACCAGGTACACTCAACAGACTTATTCCCTATAATTTTTGCACTCTCTTTTGTCCCCTTTGCCTTTATACAAAGGAACAATACACGCTCTCTGCCAATCCCTAGGTACCTTACCCTCTTCCATACATTTATTAAATAATAGCACCAACCACTCCAAAACTATATCCCCACCTGCTTTTAACATTTCTGTCTTTATCCCATCAATCCCAGCTGCCTTACCCCTTTCATTCTACCCACTGCCTCACGAACTTCCCTACACCCACAACTGGCTCTTCCACACTCCTACAAGATGTTATTCCTCCTTGCCCTACACACGAAATCAAAGCTTCCTGTCTTCATCAACATTTAACAACTCAAAATATTCTCTCCATCTTCCCGATACCTCTAACTCTCCATTTAATAACTTCCTCTCCTATTTTTAACTGTCAAATCCATTTGTTCTCTAGGCTTCCTCAACTTATTAATCTCATTCCAAAACTTTTTCTTATTTTCAACAAAATTTGCTGATAACATCTCACCCACTCTCTCATCTGCTCTCTTTTACATTGCTTCACCACTCTTTAACCTCTCTTTTCTCTCCATATACTCTTCCCTCCTTGCATCACTTCTACTTTGTAAAACCTCTCATATGCTAACTTTTTCCCTTACTACTCTCTTTACATCATCATTCCACCAATCGCTCCTCTTCCCTCCCGCACCCACTCGCCTGTAACCACAAACTTCTGCTGAACTCTCTAACACTACATTTTTAAATCTACCCCATACATCTTCGACCCCACTGCCTACACTCTCACTAGCCCATCTATCCTCCAATAGTTGTTTATATCTTACCCTAACTGCCTCCTCTTTTAGTTTATAAACCTTCACCTCTCTCTTACTTACTGATTCTATTTTCCTTGTATCCCATCTACCTTTTACTCCCACTGTAGCTATAACTAAAAAGTGATCTGATATATCTGTGGCCCTCTATAAACATGTACATCCTGAAGTCTACTCAACAGTCTTTTATCCACCAATACATAGTCCAACAAACTACTGTCATTACGCCCTACATCATATCTTGTATACTTATTTATCCTCTTTTTCTTAAAATATGTATTACCTATAACTAAACCCTTTCTATACAAAGTTCAATCAAAGGGCTCCCATTATCATTTACACCTGGCACCCCAAACTTATCTACTACACCCTCTCTGCATGTTTCTCCCACTTTAGCATTTAGGTCCCTACCACAATTACTCTCTCATTTGGTTCAAAAGTTCCTATACATTCGCTTAACATCTCCCAAAATCTCTCTCTCCTCTACACTCCTCTTCTCCAGGTGAAAACACGCTTATTATGACCCACTTTTCGCATCCGACCCTTTATTTTAATCCACATAATCCTTGAATTTACACATTCATATTCCTCTTTTCCTTCCATAACTGATCCTTCAACATTATTGCTACCCCTTCCTTAGCTCTAACTCTCTCAGATACTCCTGACTTAATCCCATTTATTTCTCCCCACTGAAACTCGCCTACCCCCTTCAGCTTTGTTTCGCTTAGGCCAGGACATCCAACTTCTTTTCATTCATAACATCGGCAATCATCTCTTTCTTATCATCCGCACTACATCCACGCACATTCAGACAACCCAGTTTTATAAAGTTTTCTTCTTCTCTTTTTAGTAGATTTGTACAGGAGAAGGGGTTACTAGCCCATTGCTCCCGGCATCTTAGTCGCCTCATACGACACGCATTGCTTACGGAGGAAAGATTCTTTTACACTTCCCCATGGACAATAGAGAAAATAAAAAGAACAAGAGCTATTAAGAAAAAGAAGAAAAACCTAGATGTGTGTATGTATATATATGCATGTGTATGCCAGTGTAGTGTGACCTAAAGTGTAAGTAGAAGTAGCTAGATATACCTGTTATCCAGCGTGTTTGAGACAGAAAAAAAAAGACACCAGCAATCCTACCATCATGTAAAACAGTTTCAGGTTTCTGTTTCACAGTCACCTGGCAGGACGGTAGTACCTCCCTGGGTGGTTGCTGTCTACCAACCTACTACCTAAAATCCTTCATAAACCTACTTTGATCCATTCTCTCTAAATGACCAAACCACCTCAACAACCCATCTTCAGCCCTCTGACAAATACTTTTAGTAACTCCACACCTTCTCCTAATTTCCACATTCCGAATTTTCTGCATAATATTTACACCACACATTGCCCTTAGACAGCACATCTCCACTGCCTCCAGCCTCCTCCTCGCTGCAGCATTTGCAACCCATGCTTCACACCCATATAAGAGTGTTGGTACCACTATACTTTCATACATTCCCTTCTTTCCCTCCATGGATAACGTTTTTTGTCTCCACAGATACCTCAACGCACCACTCACCTTTTTTCCTTCATCAATTCTATGGTTAACCTCATCCTTCATAAACCCATCCGCTGACACGTCAACTCCCAAATATATGAAAACATTTACTTCTTCCATAATCCCTCTCTCCAATGTGATATCCAATTTTTCTTTATTTAAATCGTTTGATACCCTCATCAGTTTACTCTTATCTATGTTCACTTTCAACTTTCTACCTTTACACACCCTCCCAAACTCGTCCACTAACCTTTGCAACTTTTCTTTAGAATCTCCCATAAGCTCAGTATCATCAGCAAAAAGTAACTGTGTCAACTCCCATTTTGCATTTAATTCCCCATAATTTAATCCCACCCCTCTCCCCAACACCCTAGCATTTACTTCTTTTACAACCCCATCTATAAAAATATTAAACAACCATGGTGACATTACACATCCCTGTCTAAGACCTACTTTTACCGGGAAGTAATCTCCCTCTCTCCTACACACCCTAACCTGAGCCTCAGTATCCTCATTAAAACTCTTTACAGCCTTCAGTAACTTACTACCTATTCGATACACTTGCAATATTTGCCACATTGCTCCCCTATCCACTCTATCATATGCCTTTTCTAAATCCATAAATGCAATGAAAACTTCTCTATCTTTATCGAAATACTGTTCACATATATGCTTTACTGTAAACACTTGATCTTACACATCCCCTACCCACTCTAAAGCCTCCTTGCTCATCTGCAATCCTACTCTCTGTCTTACCTCTAATTCTTTCAATAATAACCCTGCCATACACTTTACCTGGTATACTCAGTAAACTTTCTTCTTTCTTTCAACACGTCGGCCGTTTCCTACTGAAGCGGGGTGGCCCAAAAGGAAAAACTAAAGTTTCTTTTTTTACATTTAGTAATATATACAGGAGAAGGGGTTACTAGGCCCTTGCTCCCGGCATTTTAGTCGCCTCTTACGACACACATGGACTCAGTAAACTTATTCCCCTATAATTCTTACACTCTTTTATCCCCCTTCCCTTCATATAAAGGAACTATACATGCTCTCTGCCAATCCCTAGGTACCTTCCCCTCTTTCATACATTTATTAAACAAAAATACCAACCACTCCAGCACTATATCCTCCCCTGCTTTTAACATTTGTCATGATCCCGTCAGTTCCAGCTGCTTTACCCAATTTCATTCTACATAATGCCTCACGCACCTCCCCCACACTCACATCCTGCTCTTCTTCACTCCTAAACGATGTTGTACCTCCCTGGCCAGTACATGAAATTACCGCCTCCCTTTTTTCATCGACATTTAAAAGTTCCTTAAAATATTACCGCCATCTACCCAATACCTCCAGCTCCCCATCTACTAACTCTCCTACTCTGTTTTTAACTGACAAATCCATTCGTTCCCTAGGCTTTCTTACCTTGTTTATCTCACTCCAAAAAATTTTCTTGTTTTCAGCAAAATTTCTTGACAAGAGCCTCTCCCATTCTTTCATCCGCTCTGCTTTTGCACTCTCTCACCACTCTCTTCACCTTTCTTTTACTCTCCATATACTCTGCTCTTCTATTAACACTTCTGTTTTGTAAAAACCTCTCATAAGCTACCTTTTTCTCTTTTATCACACCCTTTACTTCTTCATTCCACCACTCACTCCTCTTTCCTCCTGCACCCACCCTCCTATAGCCACAAACTTCTGCCCCTCATTCTAATACTGCATTTTTAAAACTATCCCAACTCTCTTCAACCCCCCCCCCCCCCTTCTCATACTTGCACTAGCCCACCTTTTTGCCAATAGTTGCTTATATCTCACCCTAACTTCCTCCTCCCTTAGTTTATACACTTTTACCTCTCTCTTACTTGCTGTTGCCATTTTCTTTTTGTCCCATCTACCTCTTACTCTAACTGTAGCTACAACTAAATAATGATCCGATATATCTGTTGCCCCTCTATAAACATGTACATCCTGAAGCCTACCCATCAACCTTTTATCCACCAATACATAATCCAACAAACTACAGTGGTACCCCGGTTTACGATATTTTTTCATTCCAGAATGCTGTTCAAGTGCCATTACCAAACGAATTTATCTCCTTAAGAAAAGTTGTAAAATAGACTAGTCCTTTTAGACCCCCAAAATTACACTTACAAAAGCATTTAAAAAAATAAACTTACATAAAAGGGTGAGTTTGGGGACCATCGTAAACCGGGGTACCACTGTACTTTCCTTACATGCTATATCATACCTTGTATATTTATTTATCCTCTTTTTCATAAAATATGTATTACTTATTACCAAACCTCTTTCTACACATAGCTCAATTAATGGTTCCCCATTTACATTTACCCTTGGCACCCCAAATTTATATACTACTCCCTCCACAACATTTTTACCCACTTTAGCATTAAGATCCCCAACCACAATTACTCTCTCACTTGGTTCAAAACTCCCCACACACTCGCTCAACATTTCCCAAAATCTCTCTCTACACTTCTCTCTTCTCCAGGTGCATAAACACTTACTATAACCCACTTTTCACATCCAACCTTTATTTTACTCCACATAATCCTTGAATTTATACATTTATATTCCCTCTTTACCTGCCATAACTGATTATTCAACATTATTGCCACTCCTTCTTTAGCTCTAACTCTATTTGAAACCCCTGACCTAATCCCATTTATTTCTCCCCACTGAAACTCCTACCTCCCTTCAGCTTTGTCTCACTTAAAGCCAGGACATCCAGCTTCTTTTCATTCATAACATCTACAATCATCTCTTTCTTATCATTCGCACAACATCCACGCATATTCAATCATCCCACTTTGACGGTTTTCTTCTTTTTCTTTTTAGTAAGCTATACAGGAAAAGGGGTTACTAGCCTATTGTTCCCGGCATTTTAGTTGACTTTTACAACAAGCATGGCTTACGGAGGAAAGATTCTTATTCCACTTCCCCATGGATATGAAAGGAAAAGCAATAAGAACAAGAACTATTAAGATAAAATCAAAGAAAACTCAGATGAGTGTGTATACATAAACGTGTACATGTATGTGTATCGTGACCTAAGTGTAAGTAGAAGTAGAAAGACGTACCTGAAATCTTGCATGTTTATGAGACAGAAAAAAGACACCAGCAATCCTACCATCATGTAAAACAAATACAGGCTTTCGTTTTACACTCACTTGGCAGGACGGTAGTACCTCCCTGGGTGGTTGCTGACTACCAACCTAATACATTTCATTATACCCATATAATTGATCCTCATGTAACTTTTTACCAGACCTGGTGGAAGGATTCTTTGTACAAAGCGAGTCATAATCATGGATTTGATTTGTCTGTGAGTAGAGCTTAAGTCATCGTGACTTGATAAAGTGAAATGTAGTTTATGTAGTTATGTCAGCAATACCTGTTATCTCACAGCACCGAACCTTTTCCTGAAACCTAATTCAATTAAACATACCTCACTGTTATATATTCAATCGCTCCAAACTTTTACTACTATTCCCTCTTCAATACTATATTTTAACCACTTCAAGGTCTGTGCCATAGCACTATGGGTTTGAGATCTTGGTCTGTGGCATAGAACTATGTGATGAGCTCATCTCACTCAGATAAGCAGTGAGTGGTAAATTTGGGCCTAGAGATGAGAGAATGGGGTCTGTTGTTATTTTTTTTTTTTCAACAAGTCAGCCGTCTCCCTCCGAGGCAGGGTGACCCAAAAAGAAAGAAAATACTTTCATCATCATTCAGCACTTTCACCTCACTCATACATAATCACTGTCTTTGCAGAGGTGCTCAGATATGACAGTTTAGAATTAGTCCCTCCAAACTACCAATATCCCAAACCTCTCCTTCAAAGAGCAGGCATTGTACTTCCCATTTCCAGGACTCAAATCTGGCTAACTGGTTTTTCTGAATCCCTTCACTAAATATTACCCTGCTCACACTCCAACAGCTGGTCAGGTCAAAAAAAACATTCATCTCCATTCACTCCTATCTAACACGCTCACACACGCTTGCTGGAAGTCCAAGCCTCTCGCCCACAAAACCTCCTTTACCCCTTCCCTCCAACCTTTTCGAGGGCGACCCCTACCCCGCCTTCCTTTCCCTACAGATTTATACGCTCTCCAAGTCATTCTGCTTTGATACATTCTCTTTAAATGACCAAACCACCTCAACAACCCCTCTTCATAGTGGTACCACTATACTTTCGTACATTCCCTTCTTTGCCTCCATGGATAACGTTTTTTGTCTCCACAGATACCTCAACGCACCACTCACCTTTTTTCCTTCATCAATTCTATGGTTAACCTCATCCTTCATAAACCCATCCACTGACAAGTCAACTCCCAAATATCTGAAAACATTTACTTCATCCATACTCCCTCTCTCCAGTGTGATATCCAATTTTTCTTTATTTAAATCGTTTGATACCATCATCACCTTACTCTTATCTATGTTCACTTTCAACTTATTACCTTTACACACCCTCCCAAACTCGTCCACTAACCTTTGCAACTTTTCTTTAGAATCTCCCATAAGCACAGTATCATCAGCAAAAAGTAACTGTGTCAACTCCCATTTTGTACTTGATTCCCCATAATTTAATCCCACCCCTCTCCCCAACACCCTAGCATTTACTTCTTTTACAACCCCATCTATAAATATATTAAACAACCATGGTGACATTACACATCCCTGTCTGAGACCTACTTTTACTGGGAAATAATCTCCCTCTCTCCTACATACTCTAACCTGAGCCTCACTATCCTCGTATAAACTCTTCACTACTTTCAGTAACCTACCTCCTATTCCATACACCTGCAACATCTGCCACATTGCCCCCCTATCCACCCTGTCATACGCCTTTTCCAAATCCATAAATGCCACAAAAACCTCTTTACCCTTATCTAAATACTGTTCAGCAATATGTTTCACTGTAAACACTTGGTCTACACACCCCCTACCTTTCCTAAAACCTTGTTCATCTGCTATCTTACTGTCCATCTTGCTCTTAATTCTTTCAATAATAACTACCATACACTTTACCAGTTATACTTAACAGACTTCTTTACCTATAATTTTTTGCACTCTTTTGTCCCCTTTGCCTTTATACAAAGGAACTATGCATGCTCTCTGCCAATCCCTAGGTACCTTACCCTCTTCCATACATTTATTAAATAATAGCACCAACCACTCCAAAACTATATCTCCACCTGCATTTAACATTTCTATCGTTATCCCATCAATCCCAGCTGCTTTACCCCCGCTCATTTTACCCACTGCCCCACGAACTTTCCCCACACTCACAACTGGCTCTTCCTCACTCCTACAAGATGTTATTCCTCTTTGCCTTATACACGAAATCTCAGCTTCCCTATCTTCATCAACATTTAATAATTCCTCAAAATATTCTCTCCATCTTCCCGATACCTCTAACTCTCCATTTAATAACTCTCCTCTCCTATTTTTAACTGTCAAATCCATTCATTCCCTAGGCTTCTCACTCCAGAACTTTTTCTTATTTTCAACAAAATTCGTTGATAACATCTCACCCACTCTCTCATTTGCTCTCTTTTTACATTGGTTCACCACTCTCTTAACCTCTCTTTTTCTCTCCATATACTCTTCCCTCCTTGCATCACTTCTACTTTGTAAAAACCTCTCATATGCTAACTTTTTCTCCCTTACCACTCTCTTTACATCATCATTCCACCAATTGCTCTTCTTCCCTCCCGCACCCACTTTCCTGTAACCACAAACTTCTGCTGAACACTCTAACACATCATTCTTAAACCTACCCCATACATCTTCAACCTCGTTGCCTATACAGTGGAACCCCGGTTAACGAACACCCCGGAAATCGTGCAATTATGTAAGTATAATATTGTAAGTGCTTGTGGAAGTGTATTTTTGGGGGTCTGAAATAGACTAACCTAAATGACATTTTTTCTTAAGGAAGTAAATTTGTTCTGTAATGGCACTTGAGCAGGCTTCTGCAATGAATTTTTTTCGTTAACCGGGGTTCCACTGTACTCTCACTAGCCCATCTATCCTCCAATAGTTGTCTTCTGCTAAAACTGTCTACCCTACGTCCAACTTTCATAGTCGCCGCCTGGTTGAATCCTCCCTTATACACAACTTTCCCTGTAGGAATCTTAGCCCTGGCTTTGTCTCTGTTGATGCTTTCCTCTCTCATTACATTGTTAAATGCTCTAAACTTCAGAACACCCGTGACTTAACCTGATTCCTTCCCCTTTCATCTCTTCCCCCTTCTCCTTTTTTCTCTTATGGGTTTTCCTTTCTTTCTTTTCTTTTGGCTTGTATTTGTCCTTCATTTTATTCGCCTTTCCTCCCTCTTGTGTTCTCGTTCCTCCCTTGCGGGCCGCTAGCCTCATTGCAGTGCTCCTTTCCTAGAATATGACTGTCTCCACTACTACTATTACTACTACTACCTCTTCCACTACTTACTCCATTATTACCCCACTCTCTTGTACCCTCCCCTGTCTGGCTGCCTATAAATACCCCTTCCTCCGTCTCTGTGTGTTAGTGTGACTTTGTAAATGGTCCAAGTCGGGCCGAAACGTCATCGTAAGCTCCTCCCTTTTATATGTGCGGGTTGTGTGTGTATATCTTACCCTAACTGCCTCCTCTTTTAGTTTATAAACCTTCACCTCTCTCTTGCTTGTTGCTTCTATTTTCCTTGTATCCCATCTACCTATTACTCTCACTGTAGCTACAACTAAAAAGTGATCTGATATATCTGTGGCCCCTCTATAAACACGTACATCCTGACGTCTACTCAACAGTCTTTTATCTACCAATACGTAGTCCAACAAACTACTGTTATTACGCCCTACATCATATCTTGTATATTTATTTATCCTTTTTTTCTTAAAATATGTATATTGTCTATAACTAAACCCCTTTCTATACAAAATTCAATTAAAGGGCTCCCATTATCATTTACACCTGTCACCCCAAACTTACCTACCACACCCTCTAAATGTTTTTCCTACTTTAGCATTTAGGTCCCCTACCACTATTACCCTCTCACTTGGTTCAAAAGTTCCTATACATTCTCTTAACATCTCCCAAAATCTCTCTCTCTCCTCTACACTCCTCTCTTCTCCAGGTGCATACATGCTTATTATGACCCACTTTTAACATCCGACCCTTATTTTGATCCACATAATTTCTCCACATCAATTGTTTGTGATCTCTGTTTCGTTATCACATTTACCCCTTTCGCAACATCAGCTTCCTTGATTTCTTTTTTCTTCACCACAATGGAACTGATGGTTGATGGGGGCTTCCCGTACATCCTGGGGAGGTCGGCCACACATACACCACTGTCATATTTTTCTATGATTTCTTTCTTTAATTCTACGGTGTTCCTCATTTTCTTTACCAAAGGACTGGCACTAGGAGCTTTATTTGGGCCCATGGTGGCTTATTTAGCAGTCACACACAATAAACAAGTGCCAAAAACAATGGATTATTATGAAATGTTTCGTATGACCTCGCAGGATAATGTTCACTTACCAAGAAACAACTCAACATTGCCTGAGAATGTGGGGGGGGGGAGGCTTTGTGTGCACGCAGGGCACTCAGATAGGTACCATACCAACAACGAAAACCAAGGAAAGCAATGAAAACAGAGGCAATATTTTGACGAAAAAAGTTGGCGATAACTGAAATCAACGAAAACAGAGATCGACGAAAAGGGAGGGTCCACTGTATATACAGTGGAACCTTGGTACTCGAACAGCTCCCTACTTGAACAATTCAGTATTCGGATGCTTTGTTCGGTAAAAAAAATCACCAGTCGACCGTTTGCTCGGCACTCGACCAATCAAACACGACCTGCCAGAACTTCGTTGTAAACTATTTCGTGTTTCTTCGCATTTTTTGGTGTTTTTTTTATTTTTGTATAAATAAGTCACCATGGGGCCTAAGAAGGTTGGTGTTAACAGCCAACAAAAAAGAAAATTGGTTGGGAAAAATTCATTCTGTACTCGAACAGATCGGCACTCGAACAGCCTTCTGGAACGAATTAAGTTTGAGTACCAAGGTTCCACTATAATGAAAAAAAGGAAAAACTTTTGTATATTACTATCAATAATTGTAAAATGCATTATTTCCCTTGTTTTGAAAGTTCTCAGTACCCACCCCGTCATCCTCGTTTATAACATTTCTGATATTCAGTCAACCCTCCGTTTTCGTGCTTAATCCGTTCCTGAGGGATCGACTAAAACTGAAACGCACGAAAACTGAAACCATTTACCCCATAAGAAATAATGGAAATTCAATTAATCTGTTCCAGAAACCCAGAAGTTTGAAAAAAAAAAATTTGGGGGGACCTTAAAGATAGATTTACATACACAAATGAA
This sequence comes from Cherax destructor, assembly GCA_009830355.1. Lineage (NCBI taxonomy): Eukaryota > Metazoa > Arthropoda > Malacostraca > Decapoda > Parastacidae > Cherax > Cherax destructor. Next base: position 126,246 of record WNWK01003527.1, read on the forward strand.
TGAACTCAATGTGACACTTACCTTTATTGAAGACTGATGTTGCTGGATGGAAGAGAGGGAGGAGGGGAGAGGGAAGAGAGGGAGGAGGGGAGAGGGAAGAGACCCTAATTTTTGGAAGGGGACTCCCCCTCCATAAGGACTCCAGGTACCAAGTCCTCATCTGGGGTCACTTCCCTTCTTTGTCTTTTAATCCCACTAGGACCAGCTTGTGAGTCACTGCACACCTGTGGCACTAAATATCTTTCCAGAGAGCTCTGTGTCTTGCGTCTCTTTAAAATGTCCCTAAAATGGGAAAAGAGATTGTCATTGAACATGTTGATGAGACGGATTGCAACATCTTTGTCAGGGTGATGTTCCTCCACAAATGAATGCACCCTACTGTCAGGGGAACGCCTTCCACCTGAACAAAAAATTAATGGAAAAATAAAATATAAATAATAAAAAACTAGGATATTGAATAAAGATAGGTTTTTCTGGATTTTACTTAAAATTAAATAAAAATAAAAAAATTGATCGTTGTGGTTCTGGTCTGTTGGTGAGTCAGGAGTATTCAATGACCGGAGGTTAGAGAAATGATGGTGGTTTTCTCCGAGTTGATGTTAGTCTCCAGAGTAGATGGTAAGTCTCCTGGGACCACTAAGTTGAAGTACCACACTGTAGATATCCAAAAAGAGGTGAGATCAACACAACACCCTCTAACGCCAGCAAGTCAAGAACTTGAGGTAGAGAAGTTGTTGCAATTTCCCGTTAAGTCCAAGGGAATCTTGCTCACAAGTCTAGCGTTTATCCTGGAGAACCAGTCCAGGTGCAGAGCTGATCCTGAGAAGAGTGAAGGTGAAGTGACTTTCCACTCCCCAACCGACACCAGGTAAGAGTAATGCTACCAGGAGTAGCAAGTAAAACCCCCAACAGACAACCGGGAACGAGAGTTTTGCCACAGTCCGCTAGATGGTAGTGCGGGCTGTAACTCGTTAATGATACTCCCGGCTGACTGAACAACCGTAACCCTATTTACACTAATTTTCCCTCACACTACTCCACATTGCACAAATCTCTCTAATCAGAAGGCACCTTACATCTCTCTCTCTTCTTCATTGAAGCAATTTCCTGAGATCTGCTTTGATGGTGTTGCAGCTCAAGCTCTTGCAGCTCTTTAGTGGTTAGATCTTCATTGTGGTCCTCCACCAACTCTTCCACATCCTGGCTACTCACATCCAACCCCATGCAATTCCCCAATGCCACAATACTTTCCACAACTTCCATAGGCTCCTCAGGGTCAGCCCCAAACCCTTCAAAATCCCTCTCTGGGACACAATCTGGCCACAACTTTCTTCAAGCAGAGTTCATCATCCTGGAAGTCACTCCCTGCCAAGCTTTATCTATAAGGCCTATGCAATGGAAGATATTGAAGTGATCCTTCCAGAACTCTTTTAGGTCAATGCAGAGTCATTGGTCACATCAAAGCACCTTTGAAACATTGCTTTGGTGTACAGTTTTTTGAAGTTTGCAATGACCTCCTGGTCCATGGGCTGGATGAGAGGAGTGGTGTTAGGAGGCAAGAACTTCACTGTTACAAATTTGAAATCCTTAGACATTTGGTCTTCCAAGTCTTGAGGATGAGCAGGAGCATTGTCCATTACCAGGAGGCACTTGAGCCCCAATTTATTGTCCAATAGATATTTCTTCACACTGGGACAAAACACTTGATTAAACCATTCCAGGAAAATTTCCCTAGTGACCCATGCCTTAGGGTTAGACTTCCACATCACACACAATTTACTCTTGTCAATACTGTATTTCTTGAACACTGGGAGTTTCAGAGTGATACACCAGTAAAGGCTTCACTTTGAAATCCCCACTAGTGTTACCACACAACATTAGAGTTAGCCTGTCTTTCATAGGCTTGTGTCCTGGCATTGCCGTTTCCTCCTGCGTGATGTAGGTACTCCTTGGCATTTTCTTCCAAAAGAGGCCTGTTTCGTCACAATTAAACACTTATTGGGGTTTGAAATTTTCAGCGTCTACATATTCTTTAAAGTCGCGCACAAATTTTTCAGCCCCTTTTTAATCTGAACTGGCACCCTCACCATGCCTTACAACACTGTGTATGCCACTTCTCTTCTTGAATTTTTCGAACCAACCTTTGCTGGCCTTAAATTCATCAACATCATCACTGGTTCCAGGCATTTTCTTAACAAGATCGGTATGCAGCTGCCTTGCTTTTTCACAAATTAATGACTGCACAACACTGTCACCCGCTAGCAGTTTTTCGTTTATCCACACCAACAACAATTTCTCCATATTTTTCATTGTTTGTGATCTCTGTTTCATTATTGTATTCACCCCTTTCGCAACATTAGCTTCAGTGATTTCTTTTCTCTTAGACACAATGGAACCGATGGTTGTTGGGGCCTTCTTGTATATCCTGGCGAGTTCGGCAATACGTACACCACTATCATATTTTTCTAATATTTCTTTCTTCAGTTCTATGGTGTTCCTCACTTTCTTTACCAAAGAACTGGCACTAAGAGCTTTCTTTGGGCCCATGGTAGCTTATTTAGTAGTCACACACAATAATCAAGGGCCAAAAACAATGAATTGTTAATAAATGTTTTGTGAACTCCTGGGATGATGTTCACTCAAGCATAAACAATGCTACACTGTGTGACAATGTGCGTGGGAGGTGCGTGGGTGGCAGTCTACGGCCTTTGTATGTGCAGGGCACTGGTGGACAGGTTCCGTACCAAGCACGAAAACGGAGGTAAAATTTCCCCGAAAATATGCACGAAAACTGAAACACACGAAAACAGAGATACATGAAAATGGAGGGTTGACTGTATTTTTAAATGTTTATACAGTAGTGTACTGTATATTGTAATAAACAGAATAGAGGAAATCAGCTTTAATATACATTAGGTATGCATACTGGTCAGAGAGCCCGTCGTAAGTTTGAGTCGTCACTAAGTGAGGAGAGGCTGTATATTACAGAAATGGAGATGATTTTGAGTGTTTTCAGGACTAAAAGTAGATTGAAATTGAGCTTAAAGTAGTGGAAATATTCAATTTTTGCTGATATTCCAGAGTGTACAAATTATGTCACTCGTCCAGTATGCGTCCAACTGGTCAGTCTAATATGCATTCATGAATGCGCTGACACTATTATAGAATTAGTATTACAATAATACAGTAGTCTGCATATCAGTAAATCTTCTATTTTTTTGGGTGAATAATAATTCAAAATAGAAAGCAAGTGTAATACAGCCTCTCCTCACTTAGCGACGTTCTTGTTTACCGACGCCTTGGACTTACGACAGGCTCTCTGACCAGTATTCATACCTAAATAATGTATATTAGAGCTGATTTCCTCTATTCTGTTTATTTCAATATACAGTACACTACTGTATAAACATTTAAAAATATACCAGAAATGTTATAAATGGTGCATATGTGACATTAAAACAATATCAAAGATAGTTGATACAAACTCACTGCCATTATAGTATACTCTCACTAGCGATGAATTCATTTAACGATGTGCTCTCAGGAACTTAACTCCGTCGTTAAGTGAGGAGAGGCTGTATAGGCGAGGTCTGGGAATGTAACTAATGAACAAAAGAAATGTTTTAGTGCAAGGAATATCTACATTTTTTATATTGGACCCTATTTTTTAATTTTGTGTGAAATTGGCCAATTTTTTATTTCTGATACCTTTTTGGCATAGTTGAAATAGGTAAATGGGCGGTTTCTTGGACTTAATCGATAGAATGGAGGGTTAAGCATTATAGTCTCCCAAAGTAGTTATTCTCTCACTTGGTTCAAAATTACCTAAGCATTCACCTACCCCCATCTTGAATCTGTGTATATAAGAATAAATAAATGATGGATCTTCCATTAAATCTAATAAAGCTTGTTTTTCTACACACAGGAAGATGAAGATAGATCGAGACAGATAGAAGAGAGGAGAGTTGTTTATATTGGTCGTTTATCCGAGGGTACCTCCAAGGGAGATCTTCGCCGTCGCTTCCAGAAGTTTGGAGAAATAGTTGATATAAGCGTACACTTTAGAGATCATGGGTGAATATTATTTCTTTCTCTAAATCTGTTGTGTATTCTTAGTGTAGCAGTGTGCTTGTTGTTACTGTGAACTGCTTTTTTGGATGCAGCAGAGGAAATCCAGTTTGGTTATAGTGAATAAAGGTATGTTGGTAGCTCACCTAGATCAGAGGATAAATTTAACAATAAAATGGCCTCAACCAAAATGATAGCAGCATTGTGATAAGTAATAGGTTTGTAGACAGCAAGCATCGAAAGAGATATTACCGTGGTATCATGTAAGTTTGAAACAGAAGCCTTCCAAATGTTTTGTAATAACATGATTGCTGGTCATTTTGTTCTGCATTTAACCCTTTCAGGGTTATTGACGTACTAGTACGGCTTACGCCCTGGGGTTATTGACGTACTAGTACGCCTAAATTCTAGCGCCCTCAAATCAAGCAGAAACAGGCTGTTAGGCCTAGATGTGATAGAATGGGTCTGTGCGGTCAGTGTGCGCAGTATAAAAAAATTCCTGCACCACACAGTGCATAATGAGGAAAATAAAACTCTGACCGTGTTTTTGGTTTAAAACAGCGACTTTGCAGTCTATTTTCGTATGGTATTTATTGATGTATTCTCGTTTTCTTGGTCTCATTTGATAGACTGGAAGATATATTACAGAAATGGAGATGATTTTGATTGGTTTGACAACGACAAGTACCTTGAAATTGAGCTCAAAGTAGTGAAAATGTTCGATTTTTGACGATGTTCAAGAGTAAACAAATCACACCATGCATCCAATACACATCAACTGGCGAGTCTAATATTCATGCACAAGTGCTATAATATTATTTATACCATTTTTACAATGATGCAGTTGTATACATAACAGTAAATCTTCTATTTGTTTGCGAGAATAAAAATTCAAAATGAAAAGCAAAAGTAATGTAAGAGGGGCCTGGAAACGTGACAAATGAACAGAGAAGACGTTATTTTAGTGCCAGGAATGTCTGCCTTGTTTATTTTGGACATTATTTTGAAATTGGCATCGTTTGAAATTTGTGTGAAATTGGCCAAATTGCCATCTTCTGACCACTATTTTGGGTAGTTGTAATAGGTAAATAGGCGGTTTCTTGTATTCAATCGATAGAAGAAATGGAGTTCTAGCGAAATAGCTCTAATTTTAGTTGCCTGAAACATTTGAATTTGCCGAAAATAGGGCTCAAAGTGGGCGAAATCGCCGATGCTTAAGTGTCATGGCTGCCGCTAACTTCGCGAAAGCATAATTCCGTTAGTTTTCGATTAAATTTCATAATTTTTGTGGCGTTATGATTGGAAAACGATTCTCTATCATTTCATAAGAAAATATTTTTTTTTTTTTTTTTTAAATTCTTGGACCCTGAGAACGAGTTTTGGAGACCCCCCTTGGACCCTGAAAGGGTTAAGATGATTTAAGCAGAACAGGTCAGAAGGGGACACTTGTTGAATACTTTGTTTTTTATTACAAAAAATTTTACTAAATAGGAGAAAGATGGGACGCAGCAGATGGATAGGAGAGAATGGTGGAAAGGGGAGGCAGTCAATCATATGTGCCAGGAACTCAGACTTGGCCAGAAATTTAAACAAATTCTCATTAGATTCAGATTTACTGAGCTGGATGAATTCAAAGATTCTTACACAAATGCCTATAGTATATTAACCCTTTCATGGTCGAGAGGCCCTCTCCCAAACTCGTTCTCAGGGTCGAAAATTTTTCGGAAAAAAAAATAAAAATTATTTTTTTCTTATGAAATGATAGAGAATCTTTTTCCTATCATAATGACACCAAAAGTATGAAATTTGATGGAAAACTAACGGAATTATGTTCTCGCAAAGTTAGCGGTATCGACGATATTTACGCATTGGCGATTTCGCCCACTTTGAGTTTTATTTTCGGCCAATTCCAATGTTTCAGTTTACTAAAAATATAGCTATTTTGCTAGAATTCTATTTGTTCTTTCAATTGAGTACTAGAAACTGCCAATTTACCAATTTCAACTACATACCCAATAAAGTGGTCAGAAATTGTCAATTTGGCCAATTTCACTCAAATTTCAAAAGATGCCAATTTCACAATAGGGTTCAGAATAAATGAGACAGACCTTCCTGGCAATAAAATAACATTTTATCTGTTCATTAGTCACGTCTCCAGGCCCCTCTTACATTACTTTTGCTTTCCATTTTGAATTTTTATTCTCACAAAAAATAGAAGATTTTCTGTTATGTATACTACTGCATCATTGTAAAAATGGTATAAATAATATCAGCGCACTTGTGGAAGAATATTAGACTCACCAGTTGTGTATTGGACGCATGGCGTGATTTGTTTACTTTTGAACATCGGCAAAAATCGAACATTTTTGCTACTTTGCACTCAGTTTCAAGGTACTTGTCATTGTGAAACCAATCAAAATTCTCTCTATTTCTGTAATATATCTTCCATTCTATCAAATGAGACCAAGAAAACGAGAATACATCCATAAATACCATACGAAAATAGACTGCAAAGTCACTGTTTTAAACCAAAAACACGGTCAGAGTTTTATTCTTCATTATGCACTGTGTGCTGCAGGATTTTTTTTTATACTGCGCACACTGACCGCACAGACCCATTCTCTCACATCTAGGCCTACCAGCCTGTTTCCACTTGATTTGAGGGCACTAGAATTTATGCGTACTAGTACGTCAATAACCCTTGCGCGTATGCTGTACTAGTACGGCGAAAACCCTGAAAGGGTTAAATTAGTTTGACAATTTTACTTCCTATGCATTCTGGGAATGCCCATACATTAACACAGCAAATTTTGGGTAGATTCAAACAGTCATTTATTGATAGAAGTAGCCATGACTGAAGGCAGTATCTTTACTAAGGATCATACCCATAAAAAAAAAGTGTTGGACTGATCATCTATATTAATGTAGAATAAAATTTTCTTAAAATTTGAAATAAAGATGTAGCATCTCTGCAACAATAATGATAAATTGTTAATCGAGGTAGTATAGAGTCCTCTTAAACATAGCAAAGATAATGATGACACTTTTATTTAACACTTTCAGGGTTCTTACCCCCTATCTGAAACTTGTCCACAGGGTCCAAGAATTTAAAAAAAAAAATTCTTATCATTTCTTATGAAATCAAATGATAGAGGATGTTTTTCTGAGGGTAATAAAGCAAAAAGTACAAAATTTTATGGAAAATTGACGAAGTTACACTATCACAAATTTTGTTGTGTCAGCGATATTTACACATTGGCAATTTTGCCCATTTTGACGCCTATTTTAGACCAGTTACATTATACCAGTCAATAAAATGGAAAGCATACTACCTATTTCGTTAATATGCTTTCTATTTTATCAACTGAGCACAAGAAACTGCCCAATCAACTATGTATTTCAGCTATCCAGAAAGTGATAAGAAATTGGTAATTTGGATAATTTCACACAAATTTCAAAATAGGGTTAAGAATAAACAACACAGGCATTCCTGGCACTAAAATAACATTTCCTTTGTTCATTAGTTATGTTTCCAGGTTTACACATGAAATCCATTTCAATTTTTTATTCACACCAAAAAAATAGAAGATTTTCTCTAATGCAATATTGTAATAATTGTATAAATAATATGATGGTGAAAGTGTTGAATTATGAAAGTTTTTCTTTCTTTTGGGTGTTTTTTTTTTTATTATATTTGAGTCACCCTGCCTCGGTGGGAAACAGAAAACGTGTTAAAAAAAATTCAATGCATTCGTAAATGCATATTAGACCCACCAGTTGACATGTATTGGATGCATGATGTGATTTGTTTGCTCTTGAACATTTAAAAAATTGAACATTTCTGCTACTTTGAGCTGAATTTCAAGCTATTTTCCCTCCTAAAACTAATCAAAATCATCTCTATTTCTGTAACATATCTTCCATTCTATCAAATGAGACCAAGAAACCATGAATATAACTATTAAAAACTTAAGAAAATACATCGCAAATTTGCTGTTTTAAACCAAAATCTCTGTTGCAGTTTTATTCTCATTTTGCACTGTGTGCTGCAGGATATTTTTTATATAGTGCACGCTTACCACATAGACCAATTCTCTCGTATCTAGGCCCATATTTACTGCTCACAGCTGTTCTGAGTGAACTGAGTTCATTATGTAGTACTACGGCGTGGACCCCTGGCTTGAAACTCGTTGAACAGCTGCACAGACCCTCGAAGGGTCAAAAATTCAATAGTAATGATGCAGAGATAATGTGGTGAGTGACTTCAATAACCTTAACCCTTTCAGGGTTATTGACGTACTAGTACGGCTTACGCCCTGGGGTTATTGACGTACTAGTACGCCTAAATTCTAGCGCCCTCAAATCAAGCAGAAACAGGCTGTTAGGCCTAGATGTGATAGAATGGGTCTGTGCGGTCAGTGTGCGCAGTATAAAAAAATTCCTGCACCACACAGTGCATAATGAGGAAAAAAAAACTCTGACCGTGTTTTTGGTTTAAAACAGCGACTTTGCAGTTTATTTTCGTATGGTATTTATTGATGTATTCTCGTTTTCTTGGTCTCATTTGATAAATTGGAACATATATTGCAGAAATAGAGATGATTTTGATTGGTTTGACAACGACAAGTACCTTGAAATTGAACTCAAAGTAGCGAAAATGTTTGATTTTTGACGTTGTTCAAGAGTAAACAAATCACACCATGCATCCAATGCACATCAACTGGCGAGTCTAATATTCATGCACAAGTGCTCTAATATTATTTATACCATTTTTACAATGATGCAGTTGTATACATAACAGTAAATCTTCTATTTTTTTGTGAGAATAAAAATTCAAAATGAAATGCAAAAGAAATGTAAGAGGGGCCTGGAAACGTGACTAATGAACAGAGAAGATGTTATTTCAGTGCCAGGAATGTCTGCTTTGTTTATTCTGGACCCTATTTTGAAATTGGCATCGTTTGAAATTTGTGTGAAATTGGCCAAATTGCCATTTTCTGACCACTATTTTGGGTAGTTGTAATTGGTAAATAGGCGGTCTCTTGTACTCAATCGATAGAAGAAATGGAGTTCTAGCGAAATAGCTATAATTTTAGTTGACTGAAACATTGGAATTTGTCCGAAAATAGGGCTCAAAGTGGGCGAAATCGCCGATGCGTAAGTGTCATGGCTACCGCTAACTTCGCGAAAGCATAATTCCGTTAGTTTTCGATCAAATTTCATAATTTTTGTGGCATTATGATCGGAAAAAGATTCTCTATCATTTTATAAGAAAAAATAATTTTTTTTTTAAATTCTTGGACCCTGAGAACGAGTTTCGGAGACCCCCCTTGGACCCTGAAAGGGTTAATAATGTCATTTGGCACATTTAATCAAGGCACTAAGAAGCTGAGAGAACAATCAGTATGTTAACCCCTAAACTGTGGCATACCCTGAAAAAAAAATTCCTGTTTGTATGGGAATATTTCGAATATTTTTCTTTTTCTTTCTTATAGATTGGAAGAGTACATTTTTAGGAACTGAATAAAACTAAAATGAGTGGAATCTGATCAAAACTTACAATTTCATGGTGTGTTGAGGTTGGCAAAAAAAATGAGGCTTTACAACCTTTTTTTTACTCAGTTGGGTTGTACTTATGCTGAGCCAATCAATGGGGCAGATGGACTTAAGTAGGGGTTAGTGAAAGATACTCCCTCCAGTCACCCACTTCCACTCAGTCAGATCAGAAGGGCTTGGAGACCAGGGGCAGTGTATTTTACAGTATACATTAAACATACTAATTGAACAGGACTTAATACTTATGAGGCATTTAGATACTTTGAGTTGATTCTCCTACTTTCCTGTGAATTGATGTGATTAACCTTTTGAGGGTTCGTGCTGTAGTTCTACGGTTTTGAAGCTAGGGTCAGTGCTGTAGTTCTACACCCTGAGCTCAGCTCACTCAAATAAGCTGTGAGTGGTATATTTGAGCCTAGATATGAGAGAATGCATCTATATGGTAAGTGTGCACCATAAAAAACATATTCTGTAGCACAGTGCATAATGAGGAAAAAACTGCGACTGTGTTTTTGGATTAAAACAGCGACTTTGCAGTGCATTTTCATAGGGTTTTTATGGTTTTATTCATTGTTTCTTGGTCTCATTTGATAGAATGGAAGATATATTACAGAAATAGTGATGATTTTGATTGGTTTTAGTACTGAAAATAGCTTGAAATGTTCGATTTTTGCCAATGCTCAATAGTATACAGATCACACTACGCGTCCAATACATGTCAGCTGGTGGATCTAATATGCATTCACGAATGCGCTGATATTATATACAGTAGACCCTCATTTATCACGGTAGTTACGTTCCTGAAAACGTCGTGTTAGCTAAAATCGTGTTAGATAATTAAAAGAACTTATGGGAAAAATAGGGTTACGTTCCTGGGAGTCCACAAAAAGCCAAACAAGTGTTTTTTAGACCAACAGATCTTACAAAAAATAAAAGAGAATATGTAATTGTAGTTCATTATCGTGATGTATTATGTTGTTTTTACTGCTTAAGACTACAAATGTAACAGAAATAATAGTATTTACCTTAAATTGTGGGTGCTGGTGTTTGTGGATGATTGTGAAGAGAGTGGAGAGTTATGCTGTGGCCCTACTGGGCTGAGGTGGATAGTAAGAGGTTCTGGAACTGAAGGCGATGATTGTACTGAGTGTCTCTAACTTTAATAAAGTCATTCAGTAAGTCAGTCAGTAAGTCAGTCAGTCAAGTCATTCAGTAAGTCAGTCAAGTCATTCAGTAAGTCAGTCAAGTCATTCAGTAAGTCAGTCAAGTCATTCAGTAAGTCAGTCAAGTCATTCAGTAAGTCAGTCAAGTCATTCAGTAAGTCAGTCAAGTCATTCAGTAAGTCAGTCAAGTCATTCAGTAAGTCAGTCAAGTCATTCAGTAAGTCAGTCAGTCAAGTCAATCAGTAAGTCAGTCAGTCAAGTCATTCAGTAAGTCAGTCAGTCAAGTCATTCAGTAAGTCAGTCAAGTCATTCAGTCATTCAGTCAGTCAAGTCATTCAGTCAGTCAGTCAAGTCATCAAGTCAGTCAGTCAGTCAAGTCAGTCAGTCAGTCAGTCAAGTCAGTCAGTCAGTCAAGTCTCAGTCAGTCAAGTCATTCAGTCAGTCAAGTCATCAGTCAGTCAGCTCAAGTCATTCAGTCAGTCAAGTCATTCAGTCAGTCAGTAAGTCATCAGTAAGTCATTCAGTAAGTCAGTCAAGTCATTCAGTAAGTCAGTCAAGTCATTCAGTAAGTCAGTCAGTCAAGTCATTCAGTAAGTCAGTCACACAAACTTATGTTTACATCTTTTTATGTGTACAAAGTAACACTTTAAGGCCACAGGTTATGTCTTGTCTAATATCTTTGTTTTCTTTGTTAATTCTAAGACTTAAATGCTTATACCTTTTCTTGCCACTTTGAGCAACACTGGTATGCCTACTGGGTGTCATGATTACTTGGCAGATACAAGATATAGTAATTTAAAGATCTAAACACAATTCACTCTCTCTTATTCTTCACAAACAGCTGGCTTGACGTGTATGAACTACGAATGCTGGGACGGTGGGGTAGCTGGGGAAGGTGGGTGGTCTCTCTTCCCCCCCCCCCACTGAACAACAACAAGGACCGCTTGAGGGAATGGGAATGTTTTTCCTTCCTGCAAACTGTAAGGAAGTTTATTCAGGTACACAGATACAGTTACAAAGATTATCATACATAGCAGCATATGTGTAGAGAACCTAGGATAACCCAAAAAAGTCAGAGTGACTTATTTCCATTCTGTCTGACTCTTTTGGGTTATCCTAGGTTCTCTACACATATGCTGCTATGTATGATAATCAATGTAACTGTATCTCTGTATACCTGAATAAACTTACTTAAAGTTTGTGGGAAGGAAAAACAAATTCCCTTTTCCTCAAAGCATGAGGATTCTTAGAGCGGTAAATAACCATGGGCTTACACTTGAAATCACCTGATGCATTACCGCAAAGGAGCAAGGTGAAGCGATCCTTTGGTGTCTTGAAGCCTGGTGCACTTTTCTCTTGCTGACTGATATAAGTTCATGTTGGCATTTTCTTCCAGAAAACACTTGTCTCGTCGGCATTAAACACTTGATGTGGCTTGTAGCCACTCTCAGTAGGACCCCCACTGACCAGCGAATCGTGTAATATCAGGTTTACGTCGTGTTAGATAAAAATGTGCCGCAATTCTCCAATCGTGTAATACTCAAATCGCGCAACATAAAGTCGTGCTAAATGAGGGTCTACTGTATACAATTATTACAATATTGCATAACAGTAAATCTTCTATTTTTTGGTGTGAATAAAAAATAAAAATGGAATTCATCTGTAAAGCTTGGAAACATAACTAATAAACAGAGGAAATGTTATTTTAGTGCCAGGAATGCCTGCATTGTTCATTCTGGACCCTATTTTGAAATTGGAATATTTTGAACTTTGTGTGAAATTGGCCAAATTACCAATTTCTGATCACTTTATTGGGTAGCTGAAATAGTTGATTTGGCAGTTACACTTTTGTTCAATTGATAAACTAGAAGGAATACTAGCGAAATAGCTACAAATTTGGCCGACTGGAATAATGTAATTGGCCTAAAATAGGAGTCCAAGTGGGCAAAATCGCCAATGTGTAAATATCACTGACATGGCAAAATTCACGATAGCATAATTTCGTCAATTTTCTATAAAATTTTGTACTTTTTGTTTTATTACCTCCAGGAAAAGATTCTCTACCATTTTAGACAGTGAATATGTATGATTGATGGTGAAAGTGTTGAACGAGTTTTTTTTTTTTTTTTGTCTCCATGCCTCGGTGGGAAAGGGCTGATGTATTAAAAAAAATTATCTGAGGTCTGGAGTAATTGTTTTCCCTTACCAGATTAAAATAAAGAAAGTCTATTTATGAATAGACATATGTAATTGATACATTAAAAATTAATCCTGAGTATCTTGTGTTTTAAATATAATGTAGTAACTTTGCTCATATATTTATTTAACAGAGACAACTATGGGTTTGTAACTTACAAAAATAGAGATGAAGCTTACAATGCAGTAGAGCACGGCAATGAGGACCCATCTCTTCCACGCTATGATTTATGCTTTGGAGGCCGGAGAGCATTTTGCAGAGTCCAGTATTCAGATTTAGGTGAGTGTTAGGGAGATTTGGTCTAAACAGTAGTAAAATTTTTTTTCTTCTTTATTCAAGCTGTCACAATTTGTTTTCAGATGACAGTGGTAGTGGGAGAAACTGAAGAAATGATGTAGAGGAGTTGAGAATAATAATGTAGAAAAGAGAGAAGTTAAAAGTGAATGTTGATTAGTTTGTAGACGTGAAAGAATTTTCATTGGATTTCTCATACAGTATAGTGATGCTGACAGTTGCATGTTGGTGAAGCATGGTTTTTCATTGTTGCAACCACAAGGAAACTAAAGGCAGTGGAATGGTCTTTGCTTGAGGTAAATATGTAGTATAAATAACAAAAAGGTACAATACCTTGACTGGAACAATACACAAATAACCCTTACATAGGAGAGGGGAGCTTACAATAATGTTTCAGTCTGACTTGGACCATTTACAAAGTCACACTAATAGAAAGGAGAGGAAGCAGTATGTATAGGCCAGCAGACATGGACGGGACAGAAAAGTTAGTAGGAAAGGAAGTAGAGAGGTGGTGGTAGTAGTAGTAGTGGAATCAGTCAAAGACTAAGAAACAGGAGCATTGCAAGTGAACTAGGGGCCCACAAAGGTTAGGAACAAAAACACAGAGACGGGGGGAGGAAATAATAAAGGACCAAACACCCAAGGCAGAAGAAAGAAAATCCAAAGGAGAAAGAGGAAAGGGGGAGAGGGAGGAGAAAAAAGAATCAGGTTGTCACTGGTGTTCTGAAGTTTGGAGCATTTTACAATGTAATTGGAAAGGAATGCTCTTTTCTGTCTTGTCAGGGATCACAGTCATCCTATTGATTGGTCTTCTGCTAAAACTGTCTACCCTACTTCTAATTTTCATAGTTGCCATCTGCTTGAATTCTCCCTTATACTCAACTTTCCTTGTATGAATCTTAGTCCTGGCTTTGTCTCTGTAGATGCCTTCCTTTCCCATTACATTGTAAAATGCTCCAAACTTCAGAACACCCGTGACTTAACCTGATTCTTTTTTCCCCTTCTCCCTCTTTCTCCTTTGGGTTTTCTTTCTTCTGCCTTGGGTGTTCGGTCCATTATTATTTTTTTCCCCTTTGTGTTTTTGTTCCTACCCTTTGTGGGCCCCTAGCTTCCTTGTAGTGCTCCTGTTTCTTAGTCTTTGACTGACTGACTGGCTCACTCACACTCATTCACACTCACTCTACTCACACTCACTCACTCTCTCACTCTCACTCACTCTCACTCCTTCTCTGCCTCCGCCGCCTCAGCCTTTACCGCCTCTGTATTGTCTTTTAAACATATCCCTGAGGTATCCTGGTAATATCTGCTGTTTTCAACCCTAATACTGCAGCCTGATTGTTTCCCATGAACACCCATACCTCTATAATCTATCAGTTTAAAGTCCTAGACAAGTCACCGATGACCCCCTCAATCAAATTGGCTAAAGCAACCACTCCAATCCCAGACAGATGAACCCCATACCTTGTATACATGTCAAGTTTGCCATAGAATTTGTCCCAGTTATCAATGAATGGGATTGCAAGTTCTTGCAGTACCTGTCTAGCCAGCAATTTATACCAATTGCCCTAGACATCCATTCATGCCCACTCCCCGTTCTGGCAAGATGCTACATATGATTGGGATCCCTCCCTTAGACCTGACTACTTCTATGACTGACCTGTACTTATCCAGCAGCTCCTGTCTCCTGCCCTTTCCGATGTCATTTCCACCAGCATTAAGAGAGATAATGGGCTTGTTCCCATTACCTGACATAATATTATCCAACCACCTGCTGACTATGTCATCAACACCAGCTCCTGGGAGGCATACCCTCTGTCTGACTCTCCTATCTCTGTTACAAAAAGCACGGTCCATATATCTTACCTGAGAATCTCCCACAATCAGAATATTCTTACCTTGATTAGCAGGGGAGTTAGTGGTACCTTTAACCTCACTAACCACTGAAGTATACTCGTCCTGGAGAATGGAGAATCGATTTCCTACCTTCACATCTTCTCTATTAACCTTCCTTATCTTCCTTCTTCCTGAATTGTGAACCACTTGCCACTTAAAGTGGCTGACATTCTCCACCTCACTGCTGGTAAGCTTTTCCTCCTTACCAGCTCCCACCATCTCATATTCACTCCCAAACCCATCTAGGTGAAGCTTCAGCCTCCTATTTTCCTCCTGAAGAAGTAGAACCTCCTTCTTCAACAATTCAATCCGAGATTCGAAAACACTACTGCAAGCCATGGTGCTCAGTAACACCCCACGCTAATTCTCAGACAGCTTAGGACAGACAATCACACGTGACCACTGACCGCAGCGTACTGGGTGTTATAGGATATGCTAATTTGTTTATTTTTGCAGATGCACAGGCCACTGACGGTCATTATTTTGAAGGATCCGTGGGTGCCCCATTTGCAAGAAATTCAGGCACCAGCTTGGACTTCGATTCTCTCCTCCGTGCAGCTATGGACAGAAAGAAACGATGACCTTCGGGTTGCATAGTTTTTATCTTTGTAAGAAGACTTATTAGTTGACCTGTTATGTAAATAGGCTTTCATTTTTTTTTAATGTCAGTGTTGAAAGTGTCATTATTAATTCTGTCTTTGTTCCTGAACTTTTCCTGACATTGTACATTATTTATGTAACAAAATGTAAGTGGAAATTGCTCCCTATGGTTCTAAATATTTGTACATAACTCAAACAATGTATTCTCCATTCACTAGTTATTACATTAGCATCATTTGGGCTAAGGAAGATCTATGCATTTTGTCACAAGTCTTGGGTAATGATCTTTTTTGCAGATCATTTGTGCTTGTGAGATAGATCTTGGAGAATTGCATAGGGATTTTTGCAGCTGTTGAAGTACATTGAAACTTTGTTCCTGACAGCTTTTTTTTTATTTTATCAAAGAATGTGTGTAATGTCATATGATATTGCTCGACACGTCCTGAGTCATTGGTTCATTAATTTAATAAAAAAAGTGAGTAATACCATATAATTCTTGTATATTTTGTGCATTGAAAACCAATCAGAACCTGATGAAACAGGATAAGTATATTCAGTCATATTCTTTAAAAGTCAAGAATCAAAATGTTATTCTTGGATATAGTTTTATTAAACTAGTTAACAGCTTTTTCACGTGGCATAGGTACAAAGTGTCGTACCTGGAAACTTGTCATTATAGTTTTGTTTGTACAATTGGCATTATTTCTGATGTCAATTTGAATGTTATAGATTGCCATATAATTAAATGCCTATTTATGGTGTAGTTATGGTGTTCTAACCATGAAAATAGACATTTCATGACTAAAAGCACAGCTTACTGAGTGAACTGCAATTTTTACCCCCTTTCCCACGTACCATCGTGGAAGCATTTACTACAATGTAGTCAACTTCTGCAGCTTTTGGAGTTAGAGGTTTCGGCAATTTAAATTTAAATTTAAATTTTGTACATTAGCATTCTTGGAGTAACAATAGCAGCATAGCAGTTAGCTTGTTATTTCAGGGGAAATTTTAAGTCTGTTTGGGATTGATATAATTTAATCTGTATTTTGTAGTTTTACATTTATTTTTATTATTTTTAAGCTAAAAATTATCTTGAATTTAACCTAGAAAGTAGTGATAATAGATAACCTTGTAATCTACCATAACATATATATGGGACCTACATATGTATCATGTAACTGTTTTTCAAGCACAAGCTTTTAGTTAATATCATAGAATGATTTTTCAGTAAACAGTGGATGAAATAGAGTAATGTTTATCATAAGGTATCGATCGAAATAATGTTATGGTGACCCTGGTGCTATTAAAATCTATATAGGCCAAAATTTAGTACGTATACTACTTGTAGTAGAATTTTCTCACCAGTGTAAAGATACCTGTTCTATGTAGTATCCCAATTAATGTGTATGTATATAGCATTAGTTGATACAGAAATGATGGACAAAGTTCATTTGTTACAGAATTGTCCATTTATTGTTACCATCGTGGCAAAACAATCTTATCTTTATCCACTATTAAATTGAGGGTTTATTGTACTGTAATATCTTGTGTTATCTGTATATTGAAAAAGGGGGTGGCTTGTGCTGCAAATGTTAAAGTATTATTTTAAATTTTACAATATCAAACTTAATTTTTTTTTGGAAGTTGTCTTCAGTTCATAAGACTATTGAGAAAGGTTAAATAAAATCAAAATATTGGAGTGTATTGGTTAAGACTTTTTCACTCATAAATTTATATATTTTTTACCACTATTATTTAGAAAATATAATTTTAATTTTTTTTTTTTTTTTTTTTTTTATTTTTTTTTTAGGACATAGTGATTTTCAGAATATTAACTTGTCATTGTACGATTATATCAGTCAGATAGGATTTTTGTTTTCCTAATAGTTATTACATATAAAATATTTATAGACATGGTTTTATACAATTGATAATTATATATTATTATACAATGTCATCACAAATATGACAAGCCTTTTATAAATTGTCTTCAGATTTGCTTTGCAGAAATTTACTATATTTGGCAATTTTACTGCAAAGGTTTTGCCATAGTGAGTGGTGATGTGCCATAGTAACCCTTTTATAAAGCAGTTTAACATGTATATTTGTGCAAGAGCATGATTTGCAAAATATTTTATTGTTCAGATTTAAATGCCATAGATTGCATTATGGTTTACATTCATTTATATGAAAGAATTATTTAAAATAAAATTAACAAGTGTGTCAGAATAATTTTTTTTTTTCACAAGTTGTACATAGTTAAGGTTGCAGCCTCTTCCTTTTGTAGAGTTTAGAAGTTACTGATTGAAAGTAACCTATAGTATTTTTGTATAAATTGGAAAGGGAAAAAAAAAAACAATGACAAAACTCAAGAGTGAAGACTGGCAGGGATAAAAATAATTGCAAATGTGGAGTATAAACCATATTTAGTAATTTTATTTTTGCACTAGAATGACTGAGGATCTTCCTTTGTGTGTGTTGACTGTTGCTTTTTTCTTTACATATTTTTTTTTCTGATAAATGAAGCAAGAGTAAAAGTTGAAAAAAATTATTACGAGGGCACAAGACTGAAGTTCACAATAACATGAAGCAGAATTTATAGTATGAATCTGTGTGCCTCTGGCAAGACAGTGATAGTGTGAATGATGGTGAAAGTTTTTTTTTTTTTTTTGGGTCACCTTGCCTCAGTGGGTGGCAGGGTGACCCAAAATATACGTGGAGATTGTTTTGTGAAGAAATGTCGCAAGAGCTTCATGGTCACAAAAACAATATGTCATTCACTGACTGCAAAGGTGTACTGTTAACAGTAATGAAGAAAGTGAGAGAGATGGCATGTAGATGATAATGGTTGAAGTACACTTGTAGAGCAAAACCTTTATTGAGGCAATGTTTCTCTCTTTTATTTTACTCACAGGGAAGAGCTAAATGTGTAGAGGTTTAGTTCCTTGGGAATGAGAGGCATTTAGGTTTGATCCAAAGAAGGGGAGGTGAAGTCCAGTTCCTTGGATCATCATGTTTTACCTGTACAACAGGCTTTTTTTGAAGCTAATAAGTTTACTGGCAAAATTTTGTCTTTCTAAAAGTATTGCTCAGTATTTTGCTCAACTAATGGTGAAGAAAAAAAAAAGTTGCATCATTTTGATCTATGTAGAGATTTACATTAATGACTTATTAAATAGAGTTCTTCATAGAGCAAAACATCACAATAAAGGAAAATTCATGCACTGGTCTCCAGTCAGGAATTTAGTTAAGAAATTTTATGTTAACAGTAGTGGGTCTGGTCAGAGTGCTGGGACAAACCCTTTTGCTCCTTGCGCATTTGTTAGTGCATGAAATCTCGCTTTGTATGTGTAATGTGTGTGTGTAGGGATATTTTGCAGTTTGGCATGCTTCTGGCAAAACTGTTATTGAGAATGATGGGGAAATTTTCTTTTGGGTTACCCTACCTTGGTCAGAGACAGCTGGTGTGTTTAAAAGTACAGTGGTACCCTGAGTTTCGGACATAATTCGTTCCAGAAGGCTGTTCGAGTGCCGTTACCTAACGAATTTGTTCCCATAAGGAATAATGCAAATTAGATTTGTCCGTTTCAGACCCCCAAAAATACACTTACATAATTGTTCGAGTTGGGAGCTGTACAAAACTCGCGGTACCACTGTATATACATTTTTCTTTTTTTCAATGAACTGGTCGTGTCCCACTGAGGCAGATATATATGCATACACAACAACCACAGGGAAAAAATGAAGTTGCCATAGATTTTTTGTGCTGTTGATTGTAAGCACGTCTTCAGTGAAAGGAAATGGAATGTGAAATTGCAGTATCAATCTAGTCACATGTACGGGAACACAGTTTAGTCAAGGAAGTCTCTCTGGACCGAACTGTTTCCAGATGCATTTCCTTTTATTGCATTACTCCCGAAGATGCAATTTGCAACATGAAAGACCTAGAGCAAATTCATTCCTCATTCTTCCTCCCATTCTTGTTGTGCATTGTTGATCGCTCGTTTGCAATTGTTTGCTCTCTCCCTCTCTGAAATATATGTATATTACACTATATAATTTTTTATATGACCCTCATACATACAAGTTTTTGTAAATAGATTGTCCAAATGCTGGTACTGTAGATTCTACTATCCATGTACTTTTTATGGTCCCACTACGTTAAGTTTTGCTTCTTTGTGTGATTTTAATGTGTAAATGACAGTAAAGCAAATGCCAGTACTGTAATTTTGTGTATATATATGACTGAGTAGGCTGGAGCAACTGCTACATGACTTAATAGGCTGAAATAGCTGTTACACAATTGTGAATTACTTGGAATAGGTACACACCTTGTGAGAAGTAGGCTGGAATAGCTACTTTCATGGCTGAGAGAGTAGCATTTGTTTCCTGCTAAACATGCACACTGTATAGGTTTTTTTCTTTTGCACCATGTCAGCTTTGGGGAAGTGAGAGTTACAATGACTGCAAGTTTTGTTGAGGTACCTAGGTACTTGAGCATAACAAGATTTGTTTTTTGTATTAGTACATCAGATGTCAGATACTTAGTGAATAATATTTTACATTCATATCACTTGAGGAGGGAGATACTGATACTGTATGAGAATTGTCCATCCACACAAGCAGAAGGTACCATTGTGCTGGTGAAGGACTCTTCATCTAAGAAATGGGAAATACTCTCCATTTACCTCATCAAACCTGATTACCCCCACCTACCTTATTTCCCAGGCATTATTACCCTTTGCTTTTGCTTCCCATAAATGTACTACTACTATTAGTAATACCACTGCACCACAGCCTGAAAACATTTTAAGCAATCTTTACATAATTACTGGGCAGACAGTAAAGACCATATTGCAGTCTTAATTCTGTTACAAAATCTGCCTAGATTGGTTTAGGACCTTTGAGTGCATATTGAAATTCCTTGTGAATGTGTGTACAGTGGAACCTCGTTTTTGCATGCCCTAGTTTGTATGTAAAACTATAGTTATTCTCTATAAAATGTATTTTTTGTTAATATTTTTGGGTGTCTGGAACGGAGTAATTGGATTTACATTATTTCTTACGGGAAATATTGCTTCCGTTTTCGTACGATTCGGTTTATCAGACTTTTTCAAACAGATTAATCACGAAAACTGAGGTTCCACTGTATACTGAAATCACCCAAGTGTTCACACAGGTATAGAACATTAATGCTGCCACTACATATCAATATGAATGAAGGTCTTGTAATCCTATTACAGTGGACCCCCGAGTTTCGTAAAAACTTCACTCCTGAAGTCTGCTCAAGCGCCATTACCGAACGAATTTACTCTTTTAAGGAAAAATGTCACGTAGGTTAGTCTATTTCAGACCCCCAAAAATACACTTCCACAAGCACTTACAATATTATACTTACATAAGTGTACGATTTCCGGGGTTTACAAAACTCGGGGGTCCACTGTACTGTGAACCCACATTGTCCTTGTCAGCTCTAAAAATTTATTTATGGTGATTGATTGATAGACAAACAGTTTTTAAGATATTTAGTCAAGATATGTCACCAGTATGGACATTTGGTAGATTCCTGTAGAATTTTCTTCCATCATATTACATATACAGTGTGTGTGTGTTTCAAGTAAAAAGTGACTTGTAGAATGAAAATGCAAGGAACATTAAGTGAAATGAAATGAGTCATTTTGTAAGTTTAACATCTTTTTGCAAGTCATTATTTTTTTTCTAGTGGTATTTAAAAGTTTTATTTAAATGACTAATGTGGGTATTTTTGTTTGATCAATAATTACTTTTTTGTATATTCTGGGAGTCCATTGTCCAGTCTTGGAAAATGAGTTTTGTGGCATAGGGTCAATGGAAAGTCTATATCACCTATCCATCTCAGGAGTGACAGTTGTCTCTTGTATTCTGCTATACCAGGTGTAATTTATTTCTGCCAGGGTGTGCAAAATATAGCATAAATAAAGAGCAGGACGGTGTGCTGTTTGTTTCACTAACATTTTTGTCCATTAGCAAATAATTCTTTAGCACTCAAAAGTGAACTTTATATTGATTTTAGGTAGGCAGGTGAGAGGTACCCCTGTCCTCTGCTCGCTTATATATTAACCCCTTTACTGCTGTTACCCCAAAATTGAAAGTCCTGTCAGTGTTGCAATGCTTAAAAAAATTATCTTCTAAAAGGGTAGAGTATTGTTTTATGAAGGACACCAAAATTGCAAGTATTGATAGAAAACTTACGGAATTATGCTGGTGCAAAGTTAGCGGTCTGGGCACAATTTATGAATCAAGGATTTTGCTCACTGATTCCATGGCTCAAACCAACCCAATTCCTACTTATTTCCATTTTTATTTGGCACAAGAAACTGCCCCTTAAACTTTTAGAATTACAATGGTTTTTCACAAAAATTCAACAAATTGTAATATAAAAGCAGTCCACAATCAACATTGTAGGCATTCCAATAACTAAGTCTTTCTCTGTTCATTAATCACACTTACCCTCCATTTTGAATCCGTTAAAAAAAAAAATCGAAGTTTTACCTTATCAGCTAATAAAATATAATTAAGATTGGTCATGGTTTAAGACCATCTCTATAACTGAAGCAGACCTAATGAAACCCCCATAAAATGTACCTTTAGCAATGCCTTTAACTTCCTCGAGAAAATCACCAAGAATCTTAATATTTCCACCACGGGACTTTTTTTGGTCTGAAACCACCAAAAATATACATTTCACTTGTATGTCTTCTGGTATATTAGTTGGCACTGTCAGGGGAACGCCTTCCACCTGAACAAATAATAATGGAAAAAATAATAAAAACAAATAAAGACTCTTGGATACGAAATATACTAAGAATTTTAAGTTTTTAATAAAATATATAAAAAAATAGGCCTTTGTGGTTCTGGCAGGATGGAGAGTAGGAGAATATAAGCCCAGGTTGAGTCTCTGATGTAGACGAGATGTTGGATGGTTATCCTGGGTAGTTAAGAATTCTCGTATGCCACTTGGTCGAGGTACGTAAGATTTTGAAGCGGAAGAGTAGACAAAAACCAAGTCAGAGAGACGTATATCTAGCTCCTTCAAAACTGGCGTCTGTACCAGCTGACCAGGCCAGCAGCAGAGCTGATAAAGAGAAAATAAAAAATATTTACCACAAGTAAGTAAACATAACATGTAAGAAAGAAAAAGGATAACATGTTTACTTTAAGATGGTAGAAATTACTGGTAACCTGTTCAGGAGAAGAGTGGAGGTGTAGTGTCTCTCCACAGTTTCACTGTCACCAGGTAAGGTAACTACCACCAGAAAAGGGTGGGGGTTCTGATTCAGCCTGCAAGAGGGTAGCACCGGCTGAACCCGTGAATGACCGCCGGCAGACTAACAACCTTAACCCATAATTAGACTACTTTTCCCTCACAGCACCAAGAAATGGACATTAAAGCCATGAAAACCACCCAGGAAAATGCCTCAAGTTAGCTATTTTACTACAAGTTAACCATTCCATTGTGCATTGCAGTTTTTTAATACGGTGCAAACCTACCACACAAACCCAGTCTTTCATGTCTAGACCAAATGTTCACAGCAAATTTGAGGGGACTTAGATCTATGTGAGTGACCGGCCTCAAATGTAGATCAATGTGACCAACAGTGACAAGGATTAAATGTATTTGTCAAGATGTTTTATGACTAACATGGCACAACTCTGCAAGGGTTGTCAGGTCATTCTGATACTCTAAATCTCTGGAACAATTGTTCTTTCATCAGAGAGTATGTTAACTTCATTTCAGTTGCTATCTTTAATGCCCTGAAATGCTTTCTTTGCTTGCCCTGTATTATACAGTGGAACCCCGGTTAACGAAAAAAATTCATTGCAGAAGCCTGCTCAAGTGCCATTACCGCACGAATTTACTTCCTTAAGAAAAAAATGTCATTTAGGTTAGTCTATTTCAGACCCCCAAAAATACACTTCCACAAGCACTTACAATATTATACTTACATAATTGCACGATTTCCGGGGTGTTCGTTAACCGGGGTTCCACTGTACTTTCTATACTGATTTCCTACATCCATAATGTGCCACACAGTACACTCAAGCACATCTGCCCTCAGCAACTTCCTTGTTGCAACATTCACAACCCATGCTTCACATCCATATAAGTGTTGGTACCAATATACAGTGGTACTTCGACATACGAGCAGCTCCCAACTCGAACAATTATGCAAGTGTATTTCTGTGAGTGCTTTTGTAAGTGGATTTTTGGGGGTCTGAAACGGATTAATCTAATTTATTGCAGTAATGAAAAGTAAGTAGACGGTAAACTTCTTAGAGTGGCACCTGTGAGTTTTTTTTTTTTTTGCAAGGAAACAATAAGAATTAAAATGACACCTCTGAGCATCTTGGAAGCCTCATTTAACCTCCCTAAAAGCTACCAGTCATAGTCAACATCTTTCTTGAGGAACTGCTCTTACCTAAAAAAGACCATGGACATTAGCTGTATTCTTCAGGCTCCCACTTATTTTTTCTTAATATGATCTTGGTCATCATCAACGCTTAAATTTGTCTTTGGGTTTTTCTTTTCTTGTGAGCACCTGTATATAGAGGCAAATGTCTCATATGTGTAAGATAGACGTGATGTCAGTTGTTATTGCTACTTTGTCCACTTCCATGATATTTGCCATCCTTTCACATGTATAACAGTTGCAGTTATCAGCAAGATTACTGCTAATTTATTCTAATACGAAGTGAGGAGGTTTTACAGATGCTTTTTGCCAATGACAGTGCTTTTGGGAGGTTCTGAAGAGAAGTTGCAATGGCTGGTGGGCGAATTTGGAAGGCTATGTAAAAGAGGAAATTAAAAGTGAACATAGGAAAGAGTAAGATGATAAGGGTAATAAAACATTTAGGCAATGAAAGAGTGGATATCGGATTGAAGGAAGGAGTATGGAGGAAGTGAATGTGCTCAGAGTGAACTTGAAAGATGAAGTGAACCATAGAATTCAAGTTGGGAAAAAGGTGGGTGGTGCATTGAAGCGTCTGTGAAGACGAGCGTTATCTATGTAGTCAAAAAGGGGCACGTATAAGAGTACAGTGGTACCTCGAATTACGAGCTTAATTAGTTCCAGAAGGCTGTTCGAGTGCTGATACCAAACGAATTTCTTCCCATAAGGAATAATGTAAATTAGATTAATCCGTTTCAGACCCCCAAAAATACACTTACAAAAGCACTCACAGAAATACACTTGCATAATTGTTCGAGTTGGGAGCTGCTTGTATGTCGAAATACCACTGTATATTGGTACCAACACTTATATGGATGTGAAACATGGGTTGTGAATGTTGCAACAAGGAGGTTGCTGAGGGCAGATGTGCTTGAGTATACTGTGTGGCACATTATGCAGAGAATACAAAGTTTGAAGATAAGGTGTAGGGTTATTAAAAGTATTATCCAGAGAGCTGATGAGAGGTTGAGGTTGTTTGGACATTTATAGAGGATGGAGCAAAATAATATGACTAGGTGGGTGTATAAATCTGTAGTGGAGGGACCTCTAGCGTCTCCCTCAGTCCCTTCTACCTCGATCTCTTGCTACCCTCTGCGCTTCTTCCTTTCCTTTCAACACGTCAGCCGTTTCCCACCGAGGCAGGGTGGCCCAAAAGGAAAAACGAAAGTTTCTCCTTTTACATTTAGTAATTTATTCAGGAGAAGGGGTTACTAGCCCCTTGCTCCAGGCATTTTAGGCGCCTCTTACGACACGCATGGCTTACGGAGGAAGAATTCTGTTCCACTTCCCCATGGAGATAAGAGGAAATAAGAACAAGAACTAGTAAGAAAATGGAAGAAAACCCAGAGGGGTGTGTATATATATGCTTGTACATGAATGTGTAGTGTGACCTAAGTGTAAGTAGAAGTAGCAAGATGTACCTGATGTATCTGCGCTTCTAGTTGATTATAATAATAATAATAATAATCTTGCTACCCTCTATCCCTGCACTATCCACTGTCTTGCTGCACTCCATACCCTACTAATCATCCATCTCCCGCTTACAATCCATTCTCCCTGCATCCTGTACTGCCTTCTTGCACTGGTTTAGCGCTTCTTTTGATTATAATAATGATGTAGTGGAGGGTAGGGGGCTATCCTAGGAAAGATTGGAGGGGATAAAGGAGGTTTTGAGTACAAGGGGCTTTGACATAAAACAGGCATGAGTGATTGTTTGGAGGCAAGTGATTTAATGATGATGTGCTGTTGGAGTGGGAACAAGGTAACATTCATGAATTCAGGGAAACTGGTTAGTTGGAGGATTGGGGATGTTATGCAGTTTGGAGATCCATATATGTATATTATATATATATATATATATATATATATATATATTTATTTATTTTTTTCAACAAGTCGGCCGTCTCCCACCGAGGCAGGGTGACCCAAAAAGAAAGAAAATCCCCAAAAAGAAAAAACTTTCATCATCATTCAACACTTTCACCACACTCATACATAATCACTGTCTTTGCAGAGGAGCTCAGATACGACAGCTGAAAAAAGTCCCTCCCAGCTGTCACTATCTCAGACCCCTCCTTTAAAGTGCAGGCATTGTACTTCCCATTTCCAGGACTCAAGTCCAACTAAATCAATTAACTGGTTTCCTGAATCCCTTCACAAAATGTTACCCTGCTCACACTCCAACAGATCGTCATGTCCCAAAACCATTCGTCTCCATTCACTCCTATCTAACACGCTCACACATGCTTGCTGGAAGTCCAAGCCCTCGCCCACAAAACCTCCTTTACCCCTTCCCTCCAACCTTTCTAGGACGACCCCTACCCCGCCTTCCTTCCCTACAGATTTATACGCTCTCCAAGTCATTCTACTTTGATCCATTCTCTCTAAATGACCAAACCACCTCAACAACCCCTCTTCAGCCCTCTGACAAATACTTTTAGTAACTCCACACCTTCTCCTAATTTCCACATTCCGAATTTTCTGCATAATATTTACACCACACATTGCCCTTAGACAGGACATCTCCACTGCCTCCAGCCTCCTCCTCCTCGCTGCAGCATTTGCAACCCATGCTTCACACCCATATAAGAGTGTTGGTACCACTATACTTTCGTACATTCCCTTCTTTGCCTCCATGGATAACGTTTTTTGTCTCCACAGATACCTCAACGCACCACTCACCTTTTTTCCTTCATCAATTCTATGGTTAACCTCATCCTTCATAAACCCATCCGCTGACACGTCAACTCCCAAATATCTGAAAACATTTACTTCTTCCATAATCCCTCTCTCCAATGTGATATCCAATTTTTCTTTATTTAAATCGTTTGATACCCTCATCACCTTACTCTTATCTATGTTCACTTCCAACTTTCTACCTTTACACACTCTCCCAAACTCGTCCACTAACCTTTGCAACTTTTCTTTAGAATCTCCCATAAGCACAGTATCATCAGCAAAAAGTAACTGTGTCAACTCCCATTTTGCATTTAATTCTCCATAATTTAATCCCACCCTCTCCCCAACACCCTAGCATTTACTTTTTTACAACCCCATCTATAAATATATTAAACAACCATGGTGACATTACACATCCCTGTCTAAGACCTACTTTTACCGGGAAGTAATCTCCTCTCTCCTACACACCCTAACCTGAGCCTCACTATCCTCATAAAAACTCTTTACAGCCTTCAGTAACTTACTACCTATTCCATACACTTGCAACATTTGCCACATTGCTCCCCTATCCACTCTATCATATGTCTTTTCTAAATCCATAAATGCAATAAAAACTTCTCTACCTTTAGCTAAATACTGTTCACATATATGCTTCACTGTAAACACTTGATCTACACATCCCCTACCCACTCTAAAGCCTCCTTGCTCATCTGCAATCCTACTCTCTGTCTTACCTCTAATTCTTTCAATAATAACCCTGCCATACACTTTACCTGGTATACTCAGTAAACTTATTCCCCTATAATTTTTACACTCTCTTTTATCCCCTTCCCTTTATATAAAGGAACTATACATGCTCGCTGCCAATCCCTAGGTACCTTCCCTCTTTCATACATTTATTAAACAAAAATACGAACCACTCCAGCACTATATCTCCCCTGCTTTTAACATTTCTGTCATGATTCCGTCAATTCCAGCTGCTTTACCCCTTTCATTCTACGTAATGCCTCACGCACCTCCCCACACTCACATCCTGCTCTTCTTCACTCCTAAACGATGTTGTACCTCCCTGGCCAGTACATGAAATTATCGCCTCCCTCTTTTCATCGACATTTAAAAGTTCCTCAAAATATTCCCGCCATCTACCCAATACCTCCAGCTCCCTATCTACTAACTCCCCTACTCTGTTTTTAACTGACAAAACCATTCGTTCCCTAGGCTTTCTTACCTTGTTTATCTCACTCCAAAAATTTTTCTTGTTTTCAGCAAAATTTCTTGACAGAGCCTCTCCCATTCTTTCATCCGCTCTTCTTTTGCACTCTCTCATCACTCTCTTCACCTTTCTTTTACTCTCCATATACTCTGCTCTTCTACTAACACTTCTGTTTTGTAAAAACCTCTCATAAGCTACCTTTTTCTCTTTTATCACACCCTTTACTTCTTCATTCCACCACTCACTCGTCTTTCCTCCTGCACCCACCCTCCTATAGTTACAAATTTCTGCCCCACATTCTAATACTGCATTTTTAAAACTATCCCAACTCTCTTCAACCCCCCCACTACTCATACTTGCACTAGCCCACCTTTCTGCCAATAGTTGCTTATATCTCACCCTAACTTCCTCCTCCCTTAGTTTATACACTTTTACCTCTCTCTTACTTGCTGTTGCCATTTTCTTTTGTCCCATCTACCTTTACTCTAACTGTAGCTACAACCATATAATGATCTGATATATCCGTTGCCCCTCTATAAACATGTACATATATATATATATATATATATATATATATATATATATATATATATATATATATATATATATATATATATATATATATATATATATATATATATATATATATATATATATATATATATATATATATATATATATATATATATATATATATATATATTATATATATATATATATTCTAGGTAGTAGGTTGGTACACAGCAACCGCCCAGGGAGGTACTACCGTCCTGCCAAGTGAGTGTAAAATAAAAGCCTGTAATTGTTTTACATGATGGTAGGATTGCTGGTGTCTTTTTTCTGTCTCATAAACATGCAAGATTTCAGGTATGTCTTGTTACTTCTACTTACACTTTGGTCACACTACACATTCATGTACAAGCATATATATATGCACACCCCTCTGGGTTTTCTATTTTCTTACTAGTTCTTATTTCCTCTTCTCCATGGGGAAGTGGAACAGAATTCTTCCTCCGTAAGCCATGAGTGTCGTAAGAGGCGACTAAAATGCCGCGAGCAAGGGGCTAGTAACCCCTTCTCCTGTATATATTACTAAATGTAAAAAAAGAAACTTTAGTTTTTCCTTTTGGGCCACCCCGCTTCAGTGGGAAACGGCCGACGTGTTGAAAAGAAAGAATATATATATATATATATATATATATATATATATATATATATATATATATATATATATATATATATATATATATATATATATGTATGTATGTATGTATGTATGTATGTATGTATGTATGTATGTATGTATGTATGTATGTATGTATGTATGTATGTATGTATGTATCAGATGAAAGAATGGGAGAGGCTCTGTCAAGAAATTTTGCTGAAAACAAGAAACATTTTTGGAGTGAGATCAAAAAAGTTAAGAAAGCCTAGGGAACGAATGGATTTGTCAGTTAAAAACAGAGTAGGGGAGTTAGTAGATGGGGAGCTGGAAGTATTGGGTAGATGGAGGGAATATTTTGAGGAACTTTTAAATGTCGATGAAAAAAGGGAGGCGGTAATTTCATGTACTGGCCAGGGAGGTATAACATCGTTTAGGAGTGAAGAAGAGCAGGATGTGAGTGTGGAGGAGGTGCGTGAGGCATTATGTAGAATGAAAGGGGGTAAAGCAGCTGGAACTGACAGGATCATGGCAGAAATGTTAAAAGCAGGGGGGGATATAGTGTTGGAGTGGTTGGTATTTTTGTTTAATAAATGTATGAAAGAGGGGAAAGAACCTAGGGATTGGCAGAGAGCATGTATAGTTCCTTTATACAAAGGGAAGGGGATAAAAGAGATTGTAAGAATTATAGGGGAATAAGTTTACTGAGTATACAAGGTAAACTGAATGGCAGGGTTATTATTGAAAGAATTAGAGGTAAGACAGAGAGTATGATTGTAGATGAGCAAGGAGGCTTTAGAGTGGGTACGGGATGTGTAGATCAAGTGTTTACATTGAAGCATATATGTGAACAGTATTTAGATAAAGGTAGGAAAGTTTTCATTGCATTTATGGATTTAGAAAAGGCATATGATAGAGAGGATAGGGGAGCAATGTGGCAAATATTGCAAGTGTATGGAATAGGTAGTAAGTTACTGAATGCTGTAAAGAGTTTTTATGAGGATAGTGAGGCTCATGTTAGGGTGTGTAGGAGAGAGGGAGATTACTTCCCTTTAAAAGTAGGTCTTAGACAGGGATGTGTAATGTCACCATGGTTGGTTAATATATTTATAGATGGGGTTGTAAAATAAGTAAATGCTAGGGTGTTGGGGAGAGGGGTTGGATTAAATTATGGGGAATTAAATGCAAATTGGGAGTTGACACAGTTACTTTTTGCTGATGATACTGTGCTTATAAGAGATTCTAAAGAAAAGTTGCAAAGATTAGTGGACGAGTTTGGGAGGGTGTGTAAAGGTAGAAATTTGAAAGTGAACATAGATAAGAGTAGGGTGATGAGGGTATCAAACGATTTAAATAAAGAAAAATTGGATATCACATTGGAGAGAGGGATTATGGAAGAAGTGAATGTTTTCAGATATTTGGGAGTTGACTTGTCAGCAGATGGGTTTATGAAGGATGAGGTTAACCATAGAATTGATGAAGGAAAAAAGGTGAGTGGTGCGTTGAGGTATCTGTGGAGACAAAAAACGTTATCCAAGGAGGCAAAGAACGGAATGTACGAAAGTATAGTGGTACCAACACTCTTATATGGGTGTGAAGCATGGTTTTTGGGACCTGACGAGCTGTTGGAGTGTGAGCAGGGTAATATTTTGTGAAGGGATTCAGGGAAACCAGTTAATATATTTAGTTGGACTTGAATCCTGGAAATGGGAAGTACAAGGCCTGACATTTTGGGTCACCCTGCCTCGTGGGAGACGGCCGACTTGTTGAAAAAAATTAGGTATATATATATATATATATATATATATATATATATATATATATATATATATATATATATATATATATATATATATGTATATATATATGTATATATATATATATATATATATATATATATATATATATATATATATAAAATATGGGTCCACCTCTAGTGCAAATTGTGGGACCCATAGCCTCGGAGAAGTGGATAAAAGGCATCAAGGAAGAATATTTGGATTTCTTCCTGAAGCCGTTTGAATATTCCACTTCTCCTACCACCCCATCCTATATACACACATACATACATATAAATGCTTTATTAATAGACAGAATACATTTATAAAACACACAAACGTGAACATGAATACAATGGTACAATATGTCAAAGATTATGAATCTCCTCCAGCTCCTCCGAAGCCGGACGCGAGCCGAGTATGCAGCATGCGTTTCCTCCTGGATGGCCACGCTGAGACGCTGGAACATGAACGTGGCTGCCCTTGGGTCCCTGGTGGTGTCGATGAGTCTGGAACCCAGCTCTTTAAGGAAACGTGTTGCATTTTTCCCCACGCTCCCAAGGTCTCTGATCCCACTGGGACAAATTTATACTGTTGGCTTATGTCCCAGTACTTGCCGATCTTGTACTCCTCTGTGGTCAGCAGCTCCTCCCTGTCGCCCAACACTGGATGGATGTAGGTGTCAGCCAGTGTCGACACGCAGGTATAATCCCATGCTAAGAGCTTGCCATTCTTCCAAGGATAGATGGTGATCCCGTCGGGCGGTTTGCTGGGTTGTATGTATATATATATATATATATATATATATATATATATATATATATATATAAAAATTAGGTATATATATATATATATATATATATATATATATATATATATATATATATATATATATATATATATATATATATATATATATGTATATATATATTATATATATATATATATATATATATATATATATATATATATATATATATATATATATATATATATATATATATATATATATATATATAAATTAGGTATATATATATATATATATATATATATATATATATATATATATATATATATATATACCTAATTTTTTTCAACAAGTCGGCCGTCTCCCACCGAGGCAGGGTGACCCAAAATGTGCAGGCCTTGTACTTCCCATTTCCAGGATTCAAGTCCAACTAAATATATTAACTGGTTTCCCTGAATCCCTTCACAAAATATTACCCTGCTCACACTCCAACAGCTCGTCAGGTCCCAAAAACCATGCTTCACACCCATATAAGAGTGTTGGTACCACTATACTTTCGTACATTCCCTTCTTTGCCTCCTTGGATAACGTTTTTTGTCTCCACAGATACCTCAACGCACCACTCACCTTTTTTCCTTCATCAATTCTATGGTTAACCTCATCCTTCATAAACCCATCTGCTGACAAGTCAACTCCCAAATATCTGAAAACATAAGGTTAGGTAAGTTTTCAAAGTTTCTCTTGGTACAAAATTATAAATTTTTACATTAACATAAATGAAAAAAATATATCTTTAAATGTATAAGAAAATTTTAGAAAGGACCTAATTTTAAATGAGTTATTGCTAATTGACAGTTTTACCTATTAGGCATGACATATATATATATATATATATATATATATATATATATATATATATATATATATATATATATATATATATATATATATATATATATATATATATATATATATATATATATATATATATATATATATATATATATATATATATATATATATATATATATATATATATATATTATTATTATATATATATATATATTATATATATATATATATACATATATATAATATTATTATTAAAATATATATAATTATAATATATATTATAAATTCATTTATTATAATAAATTTATAATATCAAGGTAAAACACAACTTAAAGCAAAATTTCCTTATACATTTAAAGATATATTTTTCATTTATGTTAATGTAAAATTTATAATTTTGTACCAAGAAAACTTTAACTACTAACTATTATAACAAGCGCAAATTAATTTAGCCTAACCCAACTAAATATATTTTAGATACGTTTACAATAATTTAATAATAAACAAACACAATGAAATATATTTTTTCGTTAGGTTCAGAATGATTTTGCGAAATTATTGCATACACAAATTTTCGCTTGTCTTATATGGCAAGAAGAGCGTTGCTATTTAAGCCAAAATCGCAAGTTTTACCTAATCGGAATATATATATATATATATATATATATATATATATATATATATATATATATATATATATATATATATATATATATATATATATATATATATCTCAGAGTAGATAAAAAGGCTGAGTAAAAATACTTGAAAATCTCTCTGAAGCCTTTTGAATACTATTCCACTGCTACTATCCCAGCTTTTCTAACTGCACAAATATGTATATTTTATTATGTAATATGGTACACAATCTTTAAGGAATTAGAATACATTAATGGTATAAAGATGTTGGAGTATACGATACTCGAGGTCTGAAGAATGCATTACAAATACAAGTGTTTAAACCGCATTGAATAATTCTACGGATCTGCACATTCAGGTTTCACTACGACCTTGCTTCTAGTGTGTCTGAGAATCAAGACTTTTCCCTGTCTTAGCAGCGTCGACCAATCGGACTTCAAGGATATACAGTATGCATTATATAATTCGGTTTACCTTGCCTAATACTGATCCAATGTTGCAGATACTTTCCCAATCCTCAGGGGCTATATCATTAGGATTTAGCGCTTGTGTGAGAATAGTAATTTAACCTGATATAATTATTATTATTCCACCAAGAGGTGAATATGACTGAGTGTTTTAACGATGCAAAAAATCTGAATTATTATTTATAATAATGCTGATTTTTTAAGTAATGTAGGCACACTGGCCACCAGTACTATGTGTTAGATGTGAGATCTTTTACCCAGGGGCAAACCTGCAACTGGCTTCCTCAAAGCACCGGGATCAAAGCTTATGAACACTACTTAAAGCCCAGGGGCTGTCACTTCCTTGTTTCAGCATCTCAGTCTGGCTGTCCTGAGGGTAAATGCCTGCTGCCTTTTAGTCTTCCGTCCAGCATTCGAGGTACTGGAGGAGATTCACACGTCTAATAATAATGATCTAATATATACATATCTGTGCTAGGAAAATGGGTAGCAGATCAAACAAATTAAATGACTTCAGAGATATATCGTATTTTTTATTATTTCTACGAGGCTATGGACCTCTCATACACGACCCCTGCAACCACAAATAGGTGAGTCACACACACACACACACACACACACACGTGGAAGATGGCAAATGTAGTCCCAATTTTTAAGAAAGGAGACAGACACGAGGCATTAAACTACAGACCTGTGTCACTGACGTGTATAGTATGCAAAGTCATGGAGAAGATCATCAGGAGGAGAGTGGTGGGGCACCTGGAAAGACACAGGCTTATAAACGACAACCAGCACGGTTTCAGGGAAGGAAAATCCTGTGTCACAAACCTACTGGAGTTTTATATATATATATATATATATATATATATATATATATATATATATATATATATATATATATATATATATATATATATATATATATATATATATATATATATATAATATATATATATTGGTATGTATGTATGTATGGCCAAGTTAGAAGTTTGTTGGGAGATGTGGTTTAAAGGTGAGAGACGCCCTGAGGAAAAGAAGGAGAGAGAGAGAGAGAGAGAGAGAGAGCAGACAAGGGAGAAGAGAGAGAAAAGGAGACAAAAGTAAGAAAAAGATGATTGTAAGGTTAAGCAAAGGAAACGATGTACAGAGAATTATAAAGGCAAAGGTATGTGCGTCTGTGTGGTTGTGTGTGGTTGTTGTGTGTGGTTGTTGTGTGTGGTTGTTGTGTGTGGTTGTTGTGTGTGGTTGTTGTGTGTGGTTGTTGTATGTGGTTGTTGTGTGTGGTTGTTGTGTGTGGTTGTTGTGTGTGGTTGCTGTATGTGGTTGTTGTGTGTGGTTGTTGTGTGTGGTTGTTGTGTGTGGTTGTTGTGTGTGGTTGTTGTGTGTGGTTGTTGTTTGTGGTTGTTGTGTGTGGTTGTTGTGTGTGGTTGCTGTATGTGGTTGTTGTGTGTGGTTGTTGTGTGTGGTTGTTGTGTGTGGTTGCTGTGTGTGGTTGTTGTGTGTGGTTGCTGTATGTGGTTGTTGTGTGTGGTTGTGTGTGGTTGTTGTGTGTGGTTGTTGTGTGTGGTTGTTGTGTGTGGTTGTGTTGTGGTGTGTTGTGGTTGTTGTGTGTGGTGTTGTGTGGTTGTAGTGGTGGTTGTTGTGTGTGGTTGTTGTGTGTGGTGGTTGTGTGTGGTGGTTGTGTGTGGTGGTTGTGTGTGGTTGTGTGTGTGGTTGTTGTGTGTGGTTGTTGTGTGTGTTGTGTGTGTTGTGTGTGTTGTGTGTGTGGTTGTGTGTGTGGTTGTGGTGTGGTTGTTGTGGTTGTTGTGTGTGGTTGTTGTGTGTGGTTGTTGTGTGTGGTGTGTGTGGTGTGTGGTTGTGTGTGTGGTTGTTGTGTGTGGTTGTTGTGTGTGGTTGTGGTGTGGTGGTGTGTGGTTGTTGTGTGTGGTTGTTGTGTGTGGTTGCTGTATGTGGTTGTGTGTGTTGTTGTGGTTGTTGTGTGTGGTTGTAGTGTGGTGGTTGTAGTGTGTGGTTGTTTTGTGGTTGTTGTGTGTGGTTGTTGTGTGTGTTGGGTTGTTATGTGGTTGTTTGTGTGTGTTGTGTGTGGTTGTGTGTGGTTGTTGTGTGTGGTTGTGTGTGTGGTGGTTGTGTGTGTGGTTGTTGTGTGTGGTTGTTGTGTGTGGTTGTTGTGTGTGGTTGTTGTGTGTGGTTGCTATTGGTTGTGTGTGTGGTGTTGTGTGTGGTTGTTGTGTGTGGTTGTTGTGTGTGGTTGTTGTGTGTGGTTGTGTGTGGTAGTTGTTGTGTGTGGTTGCTAGTGTGTGGTTGTTGTGTGTGGTTGTGTGTGTGGTTGTTGTGTGTGTTGTTGTGTGTGGTTGTGTGTGTGGTTGTATGTGTGTGGTTGTGTGTGGTGTGTGGTTGTGTGTGTGGTTGTTGTGGTTGTTGTGTGTGGTTATGTGTGTGTAGTGTGGTTGTGTGTGTGGTTGTTGTGTGTGTTGTGTGTGTGGTTGTGTGTGGTTGTGTGTGTGGGTTGTGTGTGTGTGTGTGGTGTTGTGTGGTTGTTGTGTGTGGTTGTAGTGTGTGGTTGTAGTGTGTGGTTGTTGTGTGTGTGTGTGTGGTTGTAGTTGTGTGTGTTGTTTGTTGTGTGGTTGTGTGGTTGTGGTTGTGTGTGTGGTTGTGTGTGGTTGTTGTGTGTGGTTGTGTGTGTGGTGTTGTTGTGGTGTTGTGTGGTTGTAGTGTGTGTTGTGTGTGTGGTTGTAGTGTGTGGTTGTTGTGTGTGGTTGTGTGTGTTGTTGTGTGTGGTTGTTGTGTGTGGTTGTTGTGTGTGGTTGTTGTGTGGTTGTGTTGTGGTTGTTGTGTGTGTTGGTGTGGTTGTGTGTGTGGTTGTGTGTGTAGGTTGTATGTGTTGGTTGTGTGTGGTTGTTGTGTGTGGTTGTGTGTGGTTGTGTGTGTGGTTGTTGTGTGTGGTGGTTGTGTGTGGTGGTGTGTGTGGTGGTTGTTGTGTGTGGTTGTTGTGTGTGGTTGTAGTGTGTGGTTGTGTGTGTGTGTTGGTGTGTGTGTGTGTGGTTGTGTGTGTGGTTGTGTGTGTGTGTGTGTGTGTGTGTGGTTGTTGTGTGTGTGTTGTGTGTGTTGTTGTGTGTGGTTGTTGTGTGTGGTTGTTGTGTGTGGTTGTTGTGTGTGGTTGTTGTGTGTGGTTGTTGTGTGTGGTTGTTGTGTGTGGTTGTAGTGTGTGGTTGTAGTGTGTGGTTGTAGTGTGTGGTTGTTGTGTGTGGTTGTGTGTGGTTGTTGTGTGTGGTTGTAGTGTGTGGTTGTAGTGTGTGGTTGTAGTGTGTGGTTGTAGTGTGTGGGCGTGGTGTGTTTGCATAGCGTGTGGGTTTAGGTGTGTGGTTGCGCGTGTGGGTTGGTATGTGGCGTGTGTCGTTGTGTGTAGTGTGTGGGCGCGGTATGTAGGCGTGGTGTTTGGGCGTGGTGTGTGGGTGTAGTGTATGGGCGTATTGTGTAAGTGTAGTTTGTGGACATGGTGTGTGGGCGTTGTGCTTGGGTGTAGTGTGTGGGTGTGGTGAGTGGGTGTGTGTTGGCGTGGTGTGTAGGTGTAGTGTGTGGGCGTGGTGTGTGGGTGTAATGTGTGGGCGTGGTGTGTGGGTGTAGTGTGTGGGCGTGGTGTGTTGGTGTAGTGTGTGGGCGTGGTGTGTGGGTGGAGTCTGTGGTTGAAGGACTGAGAGTGTAAGAACACCACACTAAAGACGAACTCACTTCCCGCAGGATGCCTTCAGGATGCCTTCAGGATGCCTTCAGGATGCCTTCAGGATGCCTTCAGGATACCTGCAGGTTGCCTGCAGGATACCTGCAGGATGCCTGCAGGATACCTGCAGGATGCCTGCAGGATACCTGCAGGATGCCTGCAGGATACCTGCAGGATGCCTGCAGGATACCTGCAGGATGCCTGCAGGATACCTGCAGGATGCCTTCAGGATGCCTGCAGGATGTCTTCAGGATGCCTGCAGGATGCCTTCAGGATGCCTTCAGGATGCCTGCAGGATGCCTTCAGGATACCTGCAGGATACCTGCAGGATGCCTGCAGGATGCCTGCAGGATGCCTTCAGGATGCCTTCAGGATGCCTGCAGGATGCCTTCAGGATACCTGCAGGATACCTGCAGGATACCTGCAGGATGCCTGCAGGATACCTGCAGGATACCTGCAGGATACCTGCAGGATGCCTTTAGCATGCCTGTCGTGTGTAAGTCAGTCATGGGGAGGAATAGAAAGATGGAGTGAGAGTGAAATAAAGACAGTAAAGGATGGATGGAGAGGACAAATAAGAATATAGTTCAACTGTATAAGACACTTGGTAGTAGGACCGCCAGAGCCACACAACCTAACGTTCAAGTTCACAACGCGTCTCTTTACTAAGCTTTATCTGCTTCAATCCTAAAGGAAAACTATCTTCCTTT